>MCFE01000192.1:0-136784 GCA_002104905.1 Basidiobolus meristosporus CBS 931.73 | reverse complement strand
GAAGCCAATATAAGTAACTTAAATGAAGAAAATCACTAATGCTTTGGCATAGGAGATTTGGACACATCAATTTTGATTATTTGCATAAAATGATCAAAGATCAGCTAATTTCTGGAGTGAAAATTGATCCCCCAGCTAATTTGGAGCACTGTAAAGCCAGCATATATGGGAAACAAGCCAGACAACTGTTCAAGAGCTCTGGGTTAATCAAAACTAAGAAAAAATTAGATCTAAGTTTACTCAGATCTGTGTGGAACTATGCAAAATTTACTCCTTAGGTGGGATGAAGTATTTAATCACTTTTATTGATGATTATGACAAGATACACATGGGCCTACTTCATGGAGAGAAAGGAAGAAGCTCTGTCTAAGCTCAGGGAGCTTAAAGCCATGGTGGAGAGAGAAACTGGTGAAGAAATCAAGAAAATATTCTCTGACAAAGGTGGAGAATATACCTCAAAACTCTTCATTCACTTCTGCAAAATTCATGGGATAAAGCAAGAGACTACTGTACCATACTCCCTACAGCAAAATGGAGTAAGCAGAACATGAGCTAACAGATCAATAATTGATATGGCAAGATCTATGATCCATGATCAAAAATTATCCTATGATTTTTGGGCGGAATCAGTTGCCACTGCTGTATACCTTAAAAATAGGAGTTATAACAGAATACTTTGTGATTCTACTTCATTTGAGGCATGGCATGGATACAGATCAAGTGCAGAACATCCAAGAATATTTGGGTGTACCGCATATACCAAAAAACTGGCCTGAAATCAGTCAAAATTTGAGCCAAAAAGTGTAAAATGCATATTTTTGTGCTACTGCAATGAGAGTAAGGCATACAGACTCTACAATACCAAAGCAAAGAAGCTGATCAAGTCCAGGGATGTGTTTTTTGATGAAAATTCAAAATTCTCACAAAAAATGACATCAGATGATGACAAAAATTTGATCACAAGTCCACCAATTGTCAGGATTGCATCAGAGCAAAACAATGAAGATTTTTTCACTCCAGAGGACTCTACAACTGTGGTTCAGCCAGAATCAGTGCCCAGGAATATCCCAGAAGTGATCATTCTAGTATCAAATGCCCGGAGATCCAATTGGACAAGAAATAGCCCAAATTACTATATCAATGAGGGTACAAACTTAGTCTATGCCTATTCCGTCCATGTTGATGAAACCCAGACTGTACAAGAGGCCCTAAATAGCCCTCAGACAAAGTTTTGGAGATCTGCAATGACTGATGAATATCAGGCCCTGATGGAAAATCAAACTTGGGACTTAGTCAAATTACCAATCAACCAAAAATCAATTGGATGCAGATGGGTCTTCAAGACAAAATACAAGGCTGATGGTACAATTGAAAGATACAAAGCAAGACTTGTAGCCAAAGGATACTCTCAAACAAAAGGACTTAACTATACTGAGACCTTTGCACTGGTAGCCAAGTTTAATTCCATCAGATTAATTTTGGCTATTGCAGCCAAATATAAGATTTTTATTCATCAATGGATGAAAAAACTGCATTTTTGAATGGATAACTTGATGAGGACATGTATATGAACCAGCCTGATGGGTTTGTTGACCAAGATAACCCCCGTTTGGTCTGCAAGCTTAAAAAGTCACTATATGGTCTCAAACAATCACCAAGAGCCTGGAATTGCAAGATAGATTCTTATTTGGAATCTTTGAGTTTCAAAAGGAGTAATGCTGACTATAGTATATACTATAGGCCAGAAAGAGCAAATCCAGTTCTATTAGCTCTATATGTGGATGATCTTATTATAGCCACCAATAACTTAGAAACAATGGAAGAGACTAAATCCAGCCTATCTAAGGAGTTCAAGATGTCCAATCTAGGAGAACTTAGTTACTACTTAGGGATTAAGTTCTCTATAGACAGAAGTACCCAGACTATTGCCCCAAGGCAATCCAAGTATATTCAAGATATACTAAAGAAGTACAAAATGGAAGACTGTAAACCGGCAGCTACCCCAATGGAGACAAACCTTAACTTGGTCAAAACTCAACCAAATCAAGAGAGCTTGGTGCCATCTGAAAGCCCTGACTTTCCTTATCAATCTATAGTTGGCAGTCTGATGTACATCATGCTTGGAACATGTCCAGATATCTCATATTCAGTGGGAGTTGTCAGCCAACATAATCAGAACTATGGATCTGATCACATTGCAGCAGTTAAGTGGATTTTTAGATACCTAAAAGGAACTGCTGATATCTGCTTAAGATACACTCATAAGGATTCAGAACAGGATCTTGTGGGATACTCTGATGCTGATTGGGGACAAAATTTGGAAGACAGAAGATCCACCACAGGATACACCTTTCTTTACTGTAAAGGAGCAATTTCATGGAATTTAAGAAAGCAACCAACCGTAGCACTTTCTACCACAGAGGCAGAGTACGTGGCAGCCTGTGAAGCTACAAAAGAAGCAATGTGGCTAAGAAAGCTTTTTACAGATTCAGGCCTATGTCAAAAAATGCCTATTACTTTATTTCAAGATAGTCAAGGATGTATACAATTAGGTAAGAAATCCAGCTTTTCATGCTAGAACGCAGCACATAGATATTAGACATCATTTCATAGGTGAAGCTATACAGAATAACTTAGTTAGCTTAGCTTACTGTCCTACAGATGAAATGATTGCAGACATATTTACCAAACCATTAGCTAGAGAAAAGTTTGAATATCTTAGGTCAAAATTAGGACTAGTCAGTATGAACATTTAGCTGAGTGGGAGTGTTGTAAAAATTTGTAATTCCACCTAAATATTCACCCAACTTAGTCACTTAGATCATTACCCTCAAATCCTAGAGAATACTGACCAAATTCCTTGTCAGGATTTACTTAGAATATTTTCACCATAATACCAGGTACCCAGAACATGAAAATTCTCAAAGTTGTCCAAACAGCCCCAAACTTTGCACACATGTTCTTGGGACCTTCCTTAACCTATTCAACATGTTTGTAATGCCAAGACCATGTAAAAGTATAAATACTACTTTTACATTTGATAAATCATGAAGTGAAAACCACATAATCTACTTGTCCTCCCAATCACTTCCAATCACTTCCAATTTCTCCAAGACTCTTACAACAATAAGAAGCCAAGGAATGGTGTGCTAAGCAGAAAGCAGAAGTTCTACAATGAGATATTTAATCATTTCAGAGTGAGGGTAGAGCATACATTTGGATATCTGAAGAGATTCAGCATATTGGCAGGTAAATACAGAGGAAAGTCATATATAGGAGAAAATAGCAGAATAGGTAAAGTAGTTAAGATACTTATCAATGCACAGTATATTCATACAAGAAGACATTCACTGAGAGAAATGTGTCTGGAGCATTACAAAGATTAAATAAAGCAAGGAAAGCACTACTCTGAGCAACATAAGTAAAATTAAGTAAAATTACCAGTAACTATAACCTACCACTGGCATGATGGTAGAAATTATAGTTCCAGATAGTGCCAGATCAATCCAGCACCATAAACAGGCTGGCACTATGTGGCACTATCCAACAGAACAAGTCTATTGTGGCAAGCCTTTCAGCCACAAAGCACATAGACAGTATAGGAAGTATTACAAGGATCATGGCCAGTGTTTTGCCACCCAAGTCATATTTGATCATTCATTGGTTACTACTGTACCAACATTATCTTGCCAGCCAGTTGATACTTCTATATTGGCACCTGGCCGTCTTTGTCACCTTGCGCAAACTGAGTCAGGCAAGTTTGTGATGCCTTTATGCTCACCTCAGCCTTCTGAATATGGCACACAGAGTGATAGCTCTGACAAAGAAGGTTCACTGATGGATTTTGAGCCTATCAACCCTATCAGCAGTACCATGCATGAGCCCAGTCAGATCCCTATATACAATGAGACATCACCCATTGAAACAAATGCTAAGGATACTTTATGGATCCAAGTGAGCCCAGTAATCCATCTAATGGAGACTAATGTAAAGTTGTGGCTGGAGAAGTGACAGGTTTCCACTAATATCAGTATTGGGGGCTTTGAGGATTTATTACTACTTCTTGCCAAGAATATTCTGGGATGCAACTTACCGTGTATATGGTACAAGTGGACAACCATCATGCAGCTGGCAGCATATGACCCAGAGACTGTCCTGATTCCAGTATGTTTTAACAGTTGCATAGCATTCACATCCAAAAATGCTACCATTGCAACCTGTCCAAGCTGTAAGGAATCCAACACCATTGAGGGAAAAATTGCTCACACTCCAGATAAATTCCAGTAATACCCCATCTAAAGAAGCTAATGCAGTCTAACAAATATTGCAAAGCTCTACAGTACCACACTCAGTATCAATCCACTGCCAACATATCCATTATATTCAATGGCAGACATTATAAGCAGAGAAGAAGCAAGGGCTACTTTGAAGGTATGTGTGATCATGCCTTTGCCTTAGCACTTGATGGATTCTCATTAAACAGTTACTCTACCAGTAAATTCTGCTGGCCACTGATTCTCATCAATCGGAATTGGCCACCCATCTTACAGTAACAGAGCAAAAATCTGATGGTAGTCTCACTGGTATCTGGGCCTAAATCACTGTCCAACCTGAATTGCTGCCTGTATCTATTGCTAAATGAGTTTTTTATGCTTTCCAGCAGGATAACAGTAAATGGCTATCATATAAAAGCACTGTGGTGGTGTATAAGTCCAAGGGAGAGATACATCCAACACTTCTCAAGTGTTTTGTGTGTGGGGTGCTCACTGGGTGCAATAACCTCTGGCAAAAGCTTGCTAGGAATACTTGGGTTCTGTCTCTAATCTAATGTGAAGGGGTGTAAAGCCACCAGCTTGTCAAGGGAAAACTATTGAGCTACAATCCCCAACTTAATTGGCATCTTAACAAAAGTATGTGCTGGGTTCAGCGTCCTTTGAGATGACAATGTACTAAAGCTTCCAAAGTCAAAACAACTGTAAACTCCACCAGCAGGGACTTGATAAGAATGCAGATGTGGTCAATAGTTACAAAGACAGAAAAGTATCTTTGCCTGTACAAGAACAAACTTGGGAAAGAATCAAATATAACAAAAGATACCTACTCTGAGTATTCCTCACAAGTAGTGCCTCCAAGGTCAGTTGGCTGTCAGCATGGTTTCCTGGGAGTGTCCTGTGGTCTAGGGTTGAAAATTCAGGTAGCAGCAGGTAGCAGTGATCACACTAATCAACAAGTTGGTATATTGATAAAAGGGATGATGATTTATTGTTGAGGGATAGCCTCCCTTAAAAACTTTTCTTACTGGCTAAGTGATTACTAATCATGGTGTTCCAGAAGGTTCTGGATATCAATAGAAATCTTCATGACATCAGAATGACCTAAGAATGTTCTAAGTAGGTGCCGGAAGGTTCTAAGAGGCACAGCACATCCAACCAATCAGGAATCAGTATTCTGAAACCTGTGTAACATAGGGATACCATATATGGTATGGAAATTGTAGGTATGGTGACATGGGTTAATCATGTGTCACGGGTACTGGTGCGGGTACTTGCCTAATATAGAAGTGCTTATAGCCAGTAATCTACATAAAGTGAGGGTAACTTATGCAATAAGGTAAGCCGGTGTGATAGTCAACCGGCTTATTGGATAGTACTGATTGGGTGAGACAAATGGGATAAAACTAAAATAAATGTAGTAGGGATATTGGGAAGTAGAAAATGAGGGAATGAGCACATCTGTCAGTGGGTGTCACTGTCACCCCACTACAGCGCATTTTATTATCTGCATTAGAGCTACCCTAGCCATCAGCAAGATAGCAGGCCTTTCTAGGCACAATGGACAGTATTGCTATTGAATTTGTGAGATCCAGGGGATTTACTCCATAGCTGACATACATTATTATTACACAACCACCATCACTAGGTACATCATCTTCCCACAGAGAGAACATACAGAAGTCAGCATGCAATTGCAGCAAAGTTGGCAAGCTATTAGCCATTTGTCAGAATATGGAATCAAACTGAAACTGGAGATACTCATGATAGAGAGTATCTGTTGGAGCAAATGCTTTCCACAGGGAGCAATGAATTTGCTTTTCAACAATATCCCTGTACTGATGACCAAGTTGTACATGTGGGATTTCAAGCTAAATGAGCCCTTCAAGATACCAGAGAAACTTGAAAGAATTGGCAAGATATTACAGAGTGGCCACTACCTCAGGTACTTCTTATGGCTCCAATCAATATTCATATGCATAGGCAATAATACAAATGCAAAGACTGGATGAACTGGATATGTATTTACTCAAGTGGTGTACTGAAGCCATTTCTACCAAGAGTACATTGGAAGCATTGCAAGTCATATATGGACATTGAATGAATATTTTAGCAGAAGCAGATCACCAAGGTCTCCTGACGCATTTACATCTGTTGTGCAAGGAGTTTGTGACAGGATTTGAGCAGCTATACTACAAGCATAAATCTGAACACATAGATATCTGCCACTACTTTATCCATTCTCTACTCCATCTTGCACAGTGTGTGGAGAATATTGGGCCTTGCTTCACCTTTTGGGAGTTTCCTATGGAGTGGATGTGTGGGAAGATAGGAAGACAAGTCAGTTGCAGGTACTACCATATCCCAATCACATTGAGAATATTATCTTTAAGTCTGTCATGGATGTGATGAGTTGGCACATGGAGGACAGCTAGGAAGAGTTGGAAAACACTGAGGACAGATGTGCACATAGAGACACCTATGCCTATGGCATTAAGAAGCTAAGCAGTCTAAATGCGTGGAAAATTAGTTAAGTAATGCAAAGTTGGGTTGGGTGCAACAGCAACTGATCTTTATTAGGAAACCTCTACCAAGGCATGCAGGATTTCTTATGGTCATATGCCAACTTCCACACCATTCATTACAGAATTCACACCAGCAAGAGCCATAGCACACCTATAAGGGGGACTAGAATCCAGCAGGAAGAAGTAATATATTGGCAAAATGCCAAGAAGCTCAAAGAGTTCACCTATAAGGAGTACTAGAATCCAGCAGGGAGAAGGAATATATTTGGTAGATACCAAAAAGTTCTTTGCAGATATTCAGGAGGTATTCATGGCAGAAGTGGCAACAACAAAGCATATGTTTGCAAGATGTATATGTTACCAGCATTACAAGATATATGGCAACTTTGCAAGTGTCACACTAAAAAGCCATAAAGTTGATGTGATAGAAGTATGTCAATTGCGGCAGGTGTTGGCATCAGTAGAGGTTGGTAAGCAGGAGGGCATAGTTTTTTGGATTCAAACTATATGTAGAATACCCAAGATAGTAGTGGGTAAGCAAATAAAGATAGGTGATTCTACAGTTGAACATATGAATGCACAAGGTGAGGTAGAAAAAGGAAATACCACTGGGCAAAATGGTCTGGTAGCATTACACATAACTAACTGTAGGCAGCCATTCTACCTTAATAATGCCTTCAGATTCTTGCTGTAAGGCCATCAATAGACTGTCAAGTTTTTTGCCAGATAAGGCAATGGGATGTCCTGGCCAGTTAGATCCATTTAAAATTTGTGTAGAGCGCTACAAGACCGCAACAATGCCATTCAGTTATTGTCACAGTGTTACAAGTCTTGGTATTAGAGTTGTAGAGGAATATGGAGTTTAGCTAGTATTGTATTCACTAAAACTTGAACTGATTTTTATTGAGGTTCCAGCAGCTCCTTATATACATTTTGCCAGATCAATTGCTGATTATTTGTATTTCCTAATGTAGGCTGTGGCTGATGACTCATCTGATTGCATCATCATCATCCAATAAGATCCTATCTAATATATCTAGTTCTGTATGATAAGGATCTGTCGATTCATTTGCTGACTAATGCTACTGATTTAATATATAACGCTGATATACTGCAAAGCTAAGCATATAACTAATTAATTTGACTAAAAGCTGATCCAACTTAAACATTCAAGCTGTAGATCATAACAATCTCCCCTACTAAAGTTGAGAGGGTTCTCCTGAATCTCTTTTCTTGTGATATTAATATCTTGATGGTTCAGTAATATCAGCAAGTCTTGCAAGCTTGAGTCTGTCCCTATGCACTAAGTCTTCCCAGATATTGCTTTGTTTGTCCACTAGTTGGTAAGTTGCAAATGGACATTCTCTGATGATCTTGAATGTTCCTGTCCATTGTGGCTCAAACTTCTTCCAAGTGTTATTTCTTAGCAATACAAAGATCCCAAATGTCAATGCTCCTAGTGCTATAGTCTTATCAAAGCTCTGCTTCATCTTTTCCGCACTTTGAGATACTTTGGCCTGTGCCACTTGACATCTTTATTACTCATCCCATCTACTGACAGCTTCATTTGCATACTTGGTGAGCATTTTTCCAAATAATACATTAAAGCATTCAGTGACTCCATTAGTTCTGGGGTGATATGTAAAGGTTTTCAAGTGTTTGATCTGCTGCATTTCCAGGTAAGCTTCCAATGTCTTTGCCATAGAGTTTGCTCCTCTATTGGATAGAGTTTCTACAGGGCATCCAAGCTTTGTAAGGATCTCATGGTATATAAAGGTTGCAACTTCTTGTTCACTGGCTATAGGTACAGCTTTAGCCACTGGCCATTTAGTGGCATGGCCAATTGCTACTAGGATCCAATGGTTGCATTTCCTGGTTGTTGGCAGTCTTCCAGTAAAGTCAATTCCCCATCTTTCAAATGGTTTTACAGGCTCCAAGGGAAAGAGTTAAGCAGTTCTCTGTGGTTGGCCTTGGTTGATTTGGCAATTTGGGCATGTTTTCACTAACTTCTCAATATGATGTTTCATTCAGGGCCACCAAGCTCTGGCTTTCACATAGAAGTTGGTAGAGTGTTTCATCCTGTACTACAAGTTTGCCGGCTTCATCCAAGATTATCTTCTTGATATCTTCATCCACCTCATTAGGATGGGCTTGGCTCTCCAAGTACTTTGGTAATAGGCTAGGCCAATCTGATTCATGCACCAAGTTGAGTTGTGCAACATATTCTAATCTTGATAAGGCATTAGCAACCATGTTGTTTTTCCCAGGGCAGTAGACAATCTCCAAATCAAATTGCTGAATGTATTCACTCTATCTTGTCATTCTTTTAGAGAGTACATTCTGAGTAAATATATACTTGAGGGAGGCATGATCAGTGTTGACAGTGCATTTGACTCCTTCAATATAGCATCTCCATGTCTTCAAACAGTGTATTATAGCAAGCATCTCCTTCTCATGCACTGGATAGTTTTGTTCTGCTGAGTTCAGTTTCCTGGATTCAAAGGCAACTGGGTAGTCCTTTCCCTTATGTTTGTGGCTCAGCACTCTACCAATTGCATAATCTGAAGCATCTGTGCACAGAGTAAGCTCTTTTCTGATATCAGGTATTCTTAAGCTTAGCAGCTTGGCAAGTTCATTCTTGAGTGTCTGGAAGGCATTCTCACAAGCTATGTCCCACTTGTAGGTATTGTCTTTCTTGAGGATATCAGTTAAAGGGGCTGCAGTACTTGCAAAGGACTTGACATGTTTCCAATAATAGGAAACCATTCCAAGGAATGATCTGAGCTCTGATAAGCTATGGGGCTGCTTCAGATTCTTGATAACTTCAACCTTCTTAGCATCTAAAGTCACTGCTGTTCTAGTCCCTATGTGTCCCAGATATTCAACATGTTCCTTGAGGAGCTCACACTTGGCTAGCTTGCCTTATAGTTTGTTCTCTCTTAGCTTCTTCAAGACCTTTTCAATGTGCATCATGTAATCCTTTTCTGTCTTGCTGTATATCAATATCTCATCTAGGTAGATTATCACAAACTTGTCAAAGTACTCCTGGAAGACAGTCTGCATCAGAGTCATGAATGTTGCAGGGGCATTAGTGAGACCAAAACTCATGACTAAGTACTTGTAATGCTCATATCTGGTACTGAATGCTGTCTTAGGGATGTCTTCTGGCTTTACCCTAATCTGGTTGTATCCTGACATGAGGTCAATGTTGCTGAAAATAGTGACTCCATTGATTAGTCCAAAAGCTCATCAATCCAAGGTATGGGGTACTTATTCCTCATGGTAACTGAGTTGAGGGCTCTGTAGTCAATGCACATCCCAAGTGTTCCATCCTTCTTCTTCACAAAAGTACTGGTGCTCCCCAAGGTGACTTGCTGGGCCTGATATATCCTTGCTCCAGTAACTGATCTATTTGTCTCTTCATCTCTTCCAACTCCAATGGACTCATTCTATAAGGTGTCTTACTCACTAGAGGGCTATCTCCTATTGCAATGGCATGATCCACATCTCTGACTGGTGGTAGGCTCACAAATTCAACTGGAAATATGCCTGAATATATCTTCAAAGGAGTCTAGGCCTTCTAGGGTATTGGAGTAGAGGAATCCTCCTGTAATACTGCCATGAGGAACATCTGGGTGCCTTTTCTTAGTGCTCTACAGAACTGGATCTTGCTAAGTTCATTGTTTCACCCACACTGGAATTGACCAAGTTAAAATCCAGTCTGGCAGGTAATAGCTCATAGGTCTTGTTGTCTTTCCAGATCTGGGTGGCATGGGCTCTCCAGTTGATTGATGGATTCCAACAAAATAGCCAGGTTGTCCCAAATACAAGGTCAAACTTGCAGTTCCCAAATATATAGGCCTGTAGATCTTCTTCATAGTCATTGATCTTCATCCTTACTGGCTGAGTAATATGGTTGATTATGTGAGAGTTCCCATCAGCTGTTGAGACTGAAGTAGATTTGGTGGGTTCCAAGTTGATTCCAGCTTTCAAAGCAAATTGCTCCGACATGTACTCATGCAATGCTCCTGAGTCAATCATGATCTTGGCAGGTACTCCATTGATTACTCCATTCAAGTATAATAGCTTTCCTGAGTTTGAGGTCATCTGGGATATGTATTCTTCTCCTGAATAGAAGGTGCATTCTAAGTCTTCTTCAAGCTCATCCTCCATGTTACTATGCTCCAGGGCTTCAATATGATTAAAGGCTCTCAATGTCTGGTGTCCATTTCTTCTTTGAGGGCAGTACTTTGCAATATGCCTCTGCTGGTGGCAATTTAAGCAAGGTCCTTTCTTCTTACATTCTTCTGAGGTAGGATCCTTCTGCATAGCATCTATTTCCACTGGCACTGCTTCTAATTGTCTTCTTTCATGGTGATTGTAGCCTCTCTGATTAGTCATTGTGGGCTTCCCAATTCCAAACATAGCTGAGTCATAGTCAATGGCAATTTTGATGGCTACTTCAATAGTCTGAGGTCTTAGATAATTCACCTCCTTATGTGTTCTTACTTTCAACCCATCAATACAGTATTCAACATGATCCAGAGGGTCCAATCTTGCAATTTGTCCAAGTAGACATCTATATTCATAGATGAACTTTTGGACCTTTCCTTTCTGTCTGAGTGTCTTCAACTTTCTTCTGAGTAATGTCTGTTGGTGAGGGGGCTCAGCAGTATCCTGAGTTTCCAACATAAACGCATCTCAGGTAGAGATTGTAGAGCATCCCATCATGGTGGTTGACCTGATCTTGTTGTGGTACCACTGTAAAGCTGCATCTGCCAGGTAAGAGGCTGCATAATGTAACTTGCTTTCTGGAGCAATACCCTTTGCCTAGAAAGCTTCTTCAATCTGGAAGAGCCAAGTTCCCAGGTTTTCATTAACTCTACCATGGTACCAGTTGACCTTCACATTAAAGTTGCTCTTGACAGGGTTTTGCTGGCTTTGGGCCATGATAGTCATTCCTTGTTGCTGCTTGCTAAGGATCTGGAGTAACTGTTGCTGCTGGGCCAGGATTTGTTGCATAGCATTTTTCCATTCTAGATTTTGGACATCTTAAGGGAGGCTTCTTCTTTTGTCAGGAGGGAGGTTACTGGTTATTGCTGATACCAATGTTACAAGTCTTGGTATAAGAGTTCAAGAGGAATAGGGAGTTTAGCTAGTATTGTATTCACTAAAACTTGAACTGATTTTTATTGAGGTTCCAGCAGCTCTTTATATACATTTTACCAGATTAATTTCTGACTAGTTGTATTTCCTAATGTAGGCTGTGGCTGATGACTCATTTGATTGCATCATCATCACCCAATAAGATCCTACCTATTATATCTAATCCTGTCTGATAAGGATCTACTGATTCTTTTGCTGACTAATGCTACTGATTTGATAGATAATACTGACATACTGATAAGCTAAGCATATAACTAATTGATTTGACTAAAAACTGATCTAACTTAAACATTCAAGCAGTAGATCATAACATGTATGTAAAGCTACAGCTTTATTTATAATGATTTCTAGGGCCGGTGTTCATTGAATCTTACCCCTATGAGAAATAATTTGGTCCCACAGGTAGATCCAATCCAGATCATAGGTTGAATTAATAAAAACTTGGCCTCCTGCTGACTAGCCTGTACTAACATACACAGCTGCTGCAATTGACACACTGCTATTACCTCAACTTATGGTTTTTAGTGCAATACTTGCAAAGTTACCAAACACCTTGTATTACAGGCAACATATACATCTGGCAAACATCTGCTTGGTTGCCACCACTTTTGCCTTGGATACTTCTTGAATATCTACAAAATACTTCTTAGTGCTTATCCAACATATTCCTTCTCCCTACTGGACTCTAGTCCCCTTTGCACATACAATGTGATTCTTGTTTGTATGAAATCTGTACTGAAAGGTAAAGAAATCAGCTTGTGCTCAACAGAAACCCAGAATACTTTGATACGGTTATCCTAATAAGATCTGGTTGCTTGTTGCGTCCTGCCCAGCTTTGCATTGCATAACTGAAACCCACATATTGGGGCCGCTTTGTTTCTTAATGCCAAAGGCCTAGATGTTTCCATATGCACAGCTCTCCACAATACTTTCCAACTTGTCCCAGCTGTCCTCTATGTGAAAACTCATCACAATCATGACGGACTTGACGGTTATACTCTTGATGAGATTTGGGTATAGTAGTACTTGCAAGTTAACATATCTTCCTATCTCCCCATACATCTGCCCTACAGGAAACTCCCAAAAGGAAAAACAAGGTACAATATTCTCTACTCACAAAGCAAGATGGAGTAAAACATGGATGCAGTAGTGGTAGAGATCTGCATATTCAGCTCTATTCATGTAGTATAGCTGCACAAGTCTCATCACAAACTCCTTGCATGAAAGCTGTCAAAGTGTCAAGTTGGCATTGGTGATATGCTTCTGGACAAATACTCCTACAGAAAGCTGAGGTGAGCCCAAATATATCATAAACTCTCCTTAATTGACTTACACAATGTGACCAGTACAGCTAGGAGCCATTATCAAAGTATCAAGTGGCTGCCAAGATATTGTTGGTACAGCAAAGATGGATGAATGTCGAAATATGACTTGTTTGGGAAAACACTGACCATGACTGTTATGATACTTATTATACAGTATGTGTGTTTCATGGCTGAGAGGCATGTTACAATAGCCTTATGGTTGCTTTTCCCTTCTCTTACAGCATTTAATCAAAGAAGTCTTGTCCATGGGGCCAACTACTTGACACTGAACAATACAATGCTCATATGTCACTTTTTGTCAGTACTTCTATGATTTCAAGACAGTCAATATTTGAGACAATACACCTTCATGAACATAAGATTCAATGATAACCTAATAAAGTAAGTATTATGAGAAGGTATGGCACCACATATATACATACAAGTAGTATATTTTCCTTATAGCTTGACTCACTCATATACATATACCCGCAAAAAATAAAGCAAAGTTCTATGGTCCCCAACCAAGCCACACCACTGAAAATAGCAGAAAAAAGGTTGGACAACAGCTTGCTCTGACATTTAATGCAATTAGCAGGGCTATATCCAAAAAAGAATACGTTGGCTGTATGAGCACTGGTGGTAATAATGTGGACTCCTCAGGCTCTCAGTCTGGTAGTCACTCAATAAATGTCTGTGGAGATACAAGCTGGCCACAATTTGCAGACAGATGAGATTGTGGCTAACACTGTACCACTGGTGGAGGACCAGCAAATGACTGTGATAACGGCACTGCTACCATTACTCAGCAAGTATGTTGTCAGCTCACAGCAAAGATCTAGTGTGGCAATTAGGTGCAGTGGCTAATGGGATGGATGCAATGGCCCTGAGAAGTCAGGAAGCAGTCCAGAGATAGGATGAGCAGATAATCCATGTATAGCAATCAATATTCCTGGTAAGGAGCACAGTATCCATGCTGCAAGGAGAAAATTCAAGTAGCTCAATGTGAAAGCCAAGAATTGAGCTAATTCCCAATATAACGGCAGAGGAACACTGGTGTGTCTTTGAAATATAGCAATAATACCTCAAAAAAAGAGCGCACAAAAATTATATCACTGCATAAGGGTGTTGTGCATCAACACTTGAAACTTTGCCATTTTTGCACTGTCACAAAATCTAGTGCCATAACCAGTTTTCCCTAACCCCAACAATACTAATCCTGTTATTCTTTATTTCATCTTTTCTCAGAAACTATTTTTAGCTTGCACACATGACCAACTTTCATGCAGTCATTATGTCCTCAACTGATATGCTAGGCCTTTCCAAGGGATCAGTCATTGGAGATCTATCTAACCACTTAGCAGTTATCAAGAAATCAGCTGATTGATGATGCAATACTCACTCCTCTTATGCACCTATTAGCACACAAACTGATTTCAGTTAAACCAGTCTCTTGGTGCTTACTAAGTCAACTTGATCAGAAAGTACAGTTAAAGCTTACCAAAACTTTCCCCTATGAAAAATTACTTGGTCCCTTGGGTGGATCCAATCCAGATCAGCTGTCAAGATCCTGCTGAGAAACCTCAATAAAGTCCGCAGCTTGGAATTAATGACCATATACACAATATTGCAATAGGATCACAACATTGTTTGGCTTATTTTACAGCCAAATAAAGTTAAAAACATAATAGTGTTTGTACTATATTTGTTAAGGGTAGTATGGCATTGTTGCAATCTTAGTGTGCTCTATATCCATTCAAGTGGATCTGACCCTAATTGCCTTATATGGCAAAAAACTTAGCAGTGTTTAGATGACCTCTTTGTGAGCCTCCAATGGTGCTATTTTGATATTGTGGTGGTCTACGGCTAGTTTTGTTTAGTGCTACTGTACCAATATACCAAACAGTATTTCCTTTTCTACCTCCACTTGTGCAATTTGTATATTCCACTGTAGAATCACCCCTCTTTACTTCTATCACCTCAACTTTCCAGCCTTTTAGTGGGATACCTACAAAGTTGCCATATAACTTGTATTGCTGGTGACATATACATCTTGTATACATATGCTTGGTTGCAGCCACTTTGGCCATGAATACCTCCTGAATATCTGCAAAGAACTACTCACTATTTAGCCAATATGTTCCTTCTCCTTTTAGGTTTTAGTCTCTCTTACAGGTGTGCTCTAGCTCTTGTGTGTGAGTTCCATATTGAATGGTACAGAAATGGGCCTGTGACCAAGAGAAACCAGTATACTTTTGTAATGTCTTCCTGATGAAATTAGTTGGTTGTTGCACCCAACCCAACTTTGCATCACTCAACTGATTACTCATGCATTGGGGCTGCTTAGCTTTTCAATGCCATTGGCATATGTGTCTCCATATACACATCATTCCTCAGTATTTTCCAACTATTCCTAGCTGTCCTGCATGTGCCAACTCATCACATCCATCACAGACTTGAAAGTAGTTTTTCTGATGAAATTGAGATATGGCAATACCTGTAACTTGACTCATTTTCCTTTCTTCCCACACATAAACTCCATAGGAAACTCCAAAAGATGTAGCAAAGTCCAATATTATCAGCACACCAAGCATGATGGAGTAGCAAATGAATACAGTAGCCGCAGAGATATACATGTGCAGCTTTATGTTTGTAGGTTAGCCACACAAGTCCTCTCACACACTCTTTGCACAAAAGCTGTGGATGAGTTAAGTTGGCATGGGTAATTTACTATTGCATTCACTATAACTTGAACTGATTTTCAACAAGGTTCCAGCAACTCCTAATATATATTTTGCCAGATCAATTGCGCACTGGTTCTATTTCCTAATGTAGGTAGTGGCTGCTGATTCATTTGATTGCATCATCTTCACCAAATTAGATCCTGCTTAATATACCTCTTATTGTCCAACAACAATCTGCTAACTTATATGCTAACCAATACTACTGATTTGATAAATAACAATGCTATATTGATAGGCTGAACATAAAAATTATTGATTGGACTAAAAAGCTGATCCAACCTAAGCATTCAATCAGTAGATCATAACATTCTCTCCTACCAAAGTTCAGAGGGTTCACCTGAATCTCTTTTCTCATGATACTACCATCTTGATGGTTCAGTTTTGCCAGTAAGTTTTGTAGGCTTGAGTCTGTCTCTATGAACTAAATCTTCCCTGATGTTACCTTGTTTGTCCACTAGTTGGTAAGTTCCAATGAGCATTCTCTGATGATCCTAGATCAATATCCCTGGGCTAATGCCAAAGTTGTGTACAGGGAATTCTAGGCCAAATCAGCTCTTGGAGATACCAAAGATCTTTGAGAGAATCAGCAGAGTGGTACTGTATATTCACCACCCAGAGTATCTCTCATGAGCTCCAGTTAATATTCATATGCATATGCAAACAATAAAAACACAAGGACTAGATGAATAGGATAAACATTTACTTGAGTGGCCTTTGGAAGCAATATGTGCCTAAAGCTCATTGGAAGTATTGGGTGTCATATGTAGGCATTGCAGGCATATTAATCAAGAAGTAGATCATAAATACCAGTTTGATACACTGGCAGCTTTGTTGCAAGTAATTAGGAAGGGGATTCAAGCGGCTATACAACACAAATAAAGCTGAGCTCCTAGATACCTGCTATCACTGTATCCAATCACTACTCCATCTTGCTTAGTGTGTGGATAATACCAGGTATTGCCTCACCTTTTGGGAGCTTTCTATGTGGTAGGGGAGAAAATAAGTAAACAAGTCAAGTTGGAGGGACTGCCATATCACAATCACATCAAGAATAAAATCTTCAAGTCCATTCTGAATGTGAGGAGCTTTTATACTAAGAACAGCCAGGAAGTGGTAAGAAATACTGACTACAGAAGTACAAATGGAGACACATATATCTTTTGCACTGAATACCTCAGCACCCACAGTGCATTGTAATAAGTCAGGTTATGCAAGGATGAGTTGTACACAATTAACAACTAATCATAATTAAAGCATATTTACCAATGTATGCCAAATGTTTGCTGGTTACAAGCCAGTTTTTACATCTTTCAGTGTAGAGCTCACACAAACATGAGCCAGAGCATGCCTGTAAGGAGGAATAGCACACAGCAGGGAGAATAAATACATTGGTTAAGTACCAAAGGCTTCTTTGCAGAAATCCCAGAGGTATTCATGGTAAAAGTGGCAGCAACTAAGCTTATGCTTTAAAGATGAGTGTTAACAACAATTCAAGGTATATGGCAATTTTACAATTATCAAACTGAAAAGTCCTAATGTTAAGGCAATAGTAGCATATCAGCTTTAGATAGCTTGCACATATGCAAAGGCTTGTAAGCAGGAGATCATAGATTCTTTTGGTTCAAATAATACCTCAAATTCCCACTCTAATTATTGGTAAGAGAATAAATTGGCATGTGTCTGTGGATCACCTTAAGACCATTAAAATGCAACGCATGTCATAAGACCTCAAGAAGATAGTGAAAACATGCCCAAATTGCTAAATCAATCAATGCCAACCATAGAGAATTGCTGAACTCTTTCCCTTGGAGCCTGTAAGACCATCTGAAAAATGGGGAATTGACTTTATTGGAAGACTGCCAACTACCAGGAAATGCAACTATTGGATCCTAGTAGCAATTGATCTTGCCACTAATTAGCCAGTGGCCAATGCAGTATCTGTAACCAGTGAAGAAGAAGTTGCAAGCATTATATACCATGAGATTACTATGAAGTTTGGAGGCCCTGTAGAGATTCTATCCAATAGAGGAGCAAACTTTATGGGAAAACCATTGGAAGCTTACCTGGAAATGCAGCACATCATACACTCAAAAACCTTGGCATATCACCCTAGAACTAATGGAGTCACTGAGTGGTTTAATAAATCATTTAGAAAAATGCTGACCAAGTATGCAAATAGAGCTGTCAGTAGATGGGATCAGTGTATAGACCAAGCACTTTTTGTATGCAGAATCAGAGTACATAACACCATCCAACAATCACCATTTTAGTCACTGTATGCATATGAACCTAGGATTCCAGGAGATCTCACACAACCAAAGCTTATATATGCCATAGAAGATGAGCTCAGTCAGCCAAGTAGATACCAGCAGCTGGAACAAAGATATTAAGAGGCACAGGCCAAAGTGTATCAATGTGCAGAAAAGATGAAGCAGATATTTGATAAAACTATATCACCAGAATCATTGACCGCTGGGAACTTTGTATTGTTGAGAAACAATACTTGGAGGAAGTTTGAGCCATAATGCACAGAAACTTTAAAAATCATTCAAGAATGTGCATTTGAAACTTACCAATTAGTGGACAAAATAAGGAATATCTGGGAAGATTTAGTTCATAGAGACAGACTCAAGTTTGCAAGACTTGCTGATAATACTAAACCATCAATATACTGGTATCACAAGCAAAGAGATTCAGGAGAACCTTCTCACCTATATCAGGAAATACAATTAGGCAGCAATTGATCTGGCAAAATGTTTATAAGAAGCTGCTGGAGCATCAATAAAAGTCAGTTCAGGCTTTAGTGAATTCAGATACTAGCTATACCCCCTATTCCTGTGCAACTCTTGTACCAAGACTTGTAGCACTAAGTTGCAACTTACTATTTTCATGGCCTATAGATTTTGCGGGTACCACCATGTATTCACAGTCAAGCAGCATTCACATCAGAAAATTTCACCATTGAAGTTGTCATACATGACACTACTGACACCAGGTATATTCTAGTTACACCTGGCTAAAAAAGCACAAGCAGTTTGTAAGATGTTGTGAAGCAGCAGTGTATGGTGCTCAATATCAGTCAAGTATAGATATCTCCAATATAACTAATGGGAAGTATTACAAGCAACTAAGAGGCAAAGGCTGGTTTAAAAATATAAGTGATCTGCCTTTGTCTTGGCACTTGATCAAATTGCATTCAATAAGTACTCTACCAGCATAACCTGCTGGCCACTGACTTTCATCAACCTAAATCTGCCACCAGTCTCACAGTCTATGAGCAAGTTTCTGATGGTATTGACATTGATATCATGGGCCAAATTCACCCTCTAACCTGAATATCTACCAGTATCCACTGATGGATGAGTCTTCAATGCTAATCAGTAGGAAACTATTACATAGCTATAATGTCAAAGAGCATATTCTTAACTGCAGTGGAGATTCCTGAGCCATCAGTACAATAGCTGTGCTGACTGGGCACAATCCATAGTACACTACCCATTTATCCTACAGCATGTCCATTTTCTGGGATGAGTATATAGACCAAGCACTCTTTGCATGCAGAGTCAGAGTACATAACACCACCCAGCAATCACCATTTTCCTTGGTGTATGGATGTGAGCCAAGGATTCCAGGAGATCTCACACAACCCATGCTTACAGATGCCTTAGAAGATGAACTTAGTCTGCCAAGTAGACACCAGCAACTGGAACAAAGACGTCAAGAGGCACAGACCAAAGTATCTCAAAGTGCAGAAAAGATGAAGCAGAGATTTGATAAGACTATAGCACCAGAAGCATTGACAGTTGGGAACTTTGTATTGCTAAGAAACAGCACTTGGAAGAAGTTTGAGCCACAATGGATAGGACCATTCAAGATCATCAGAGAATGTCTGTTTGCAACTTACCAACTGGTGGACAAACAAGGCAATATCCGGGAAGACTTAGTGCATAGGGACAGACTCAAGCTTGCAAGACTTGCTGATAATACTGAACCATCAAGATATTGGTATCACAAGAAAAGAGATTCTGGAGAACCCTCTCATCTTTAGTAGGGGAGAATGTTATGATCTGCTGCTTGAATGTTTAAGTTAGATCAGTTTTTAGTCAAATCAATTAGTATATGTTTAGGTTATCAGAATATCAGTATTGTCTATGAAATCAGTAGCATTAGTCAGCAAATGAATCAGCAGATCCTTATCAGACAGAAATAGTTATATTAAGTAGGATCTTATTGGGTGATGATGATGCAATCAAATGAGTCATCAGCCACAACCTACATTAGGAAATACAATTAGTCAGCAATTGATCTGACAAAATGTATATAAGGAGCTGCTGGAACCTCAATAAAAATTAGTTCTAGTTTTAGTGAATACAATACTAGCTAAACTCCCTATTCCTCTACAACTCTTATACCAAGACTTATAACAGTATAAAGTGTTGAAATGATCCACAGTCAATACATCATAGCTGAGAATCATTATTTGAGGTCATGTTCAGTGCATATATGACAAGTCCATCATTAGTTTTTGCAGCATACATTTATTCAGGCTTTTTTGCAGATTATCTGTCTTTCTTAAGCCTTGAGCTAACGTTTGACCATTCCTTTTGCTTCAATGGCAAAACAGGTTGCTTTTGCCTTCAATGGGCTGTTGGTGCCTCCTTTGTTGGTGGTGATTGCTCATAAAAGAAATTTCATCTTTCTTTGTACTGGCACTGATTTTTTATTACTCAACCAGAAGCACTACATAAACATAATTTAGGGTCAGTTCTTCAGTTCTGGATCTGGTGCTGATGCAAGACCCTGCAATGTGTCTATCAGACTGTCCTGAAAGGTAGCTAGCACATTAAGTTTAACAATAAATATAAATCTGTTTATCAGATATTATATCTGTTGAAATACTGTACTATTTGGTATCATTCAGCAGCTAAAAACTTAATTGACAATTCTAGAGTAGTCTTGGTCACTGTAGGAGTTGTTTGCAGCCCCAACTTTGCCAGTTTCTTCACATCTATGATCCTATGATTATTCCCCTATAGTTAAGATTAAATAAACACTTTTTAGCAAACATTATGTACTAGCCCTGAAACTGTTACAGAATGCTCCTGAATGTTAAGAAACTCCCCTTTCTTAGTGTTACAGCTGTATTACTTCTACAAAGGTAAAAATACTTATCCACTTTATGAATAAACAACAGTTCAACTATTATCACTATATCTTAATAAGTTCCTTATATCCAAATCACTTCTTAGATGGCAACAAGTTATGAGCCCTAATTGCCTTAACCCATCCTAATGATGTCTTCTACCAGCTAACAAAACAATACAAACATCTTTCCAGTAGAAGAGAGATTTGATGGGAAGAACTATTGACTTTGAAGATTCAAAATGCTGATCCACCATGAGGAAAGAATGCTTTGGAATATAGTAACAGGAAAAGATGTTGAGCCCAAGGGAACAGCAGAAGAAGTGTAGAAGTTTCAAGAGAAGGAGGGAAAGGCCTTTAATCCTATATGTGTCAATGTGCAAGATTCCTTTATTGAAGGAATCCATGCTTCAAGTATTGCCAAAGCAGCATTGGAATCCTTAGGGAAGATCTTTAGAGCAAAATCATTATCAAACAAGCTTTATCTGAAACAAAAATTCTTCAACATGAGGAAGAAGCCAGATGAAGACATACTAAAGCCTGGTTGCTGTAACTGCTCCAAGAAGCCAGGACACTGGGCAAGAGAATGCAACAAGAAACAAGCAGACAAAAAAAAAGAAATTGGAGCAGGCAAATAATATTACTACTAATGAACAGTTATTTGTAACTGTACAAGAGAGTGCAAGTGATCAAAGTAATGAATGGTATCTTGACTCTTGAGCATCACAGCTTATTTGTGGTATAATGGAGTGTTTCAGCAACTTGAAGACTACTCCCATAAGGAAGGTTTATCTGGGAGACAATCCTGCATTGAAAGCTACCCCCAGTGGGTCTATACAGCTAAATATGAGTGACATATCAGGGGCTACAGCAGCAAAACTGACTGAAGTACTCTGCATCCCTGGAATAGCTAAGAACTCTCAGTCAGTAAAGCAACTGCTCAGGAACTGAAATATACTTTTAATAAGCTGAGCGGCTTGATATTGAGTGAAAATGGACAAAAATTAGCTTTGGGAATGAGTGATCACAATATATACACAATTTGCAATGCAAGATCATTGTACCTGGGTATGCCACCTTTACTGAAACTGATGAAACAAACTGGGAGACATGGCATAGGAGGCTAAGACACATTGGGGAGCAGAAAATGAGCCAATTGATGAAAAACAAGCTTGTTTCAGGCCTAAAGTACTTAATTACAATTAAATTGAGTGTCTGTATGGGATGTTCATATGGCAAACAAGCTAGGCAATGTTTATGACATTTATTGATAACAAGACAAGATATACATGTGTATACTTCCTCAAAACAAAGGATGGGGCTTTAGAGATGTTTAAATACTTCAAGAACATGGCAGAAGCACAAACTGGGTGTAAACTGAATATACTTCAAAGTGACATTGGGGGGAATGCTGCTCAAGGGAGTTTGCAAAATACTACACATCTACTGGTATAATTTGGCAGACCACTGTTCCACATATTCCACTGCAAAATGTAGTAGCAGAACATGCAAATAGAACAATAGTAGAGATGGGAAGATCTAAGCTACATGATAAAGGAATGAGCTACAACTTCTGTGCTAAATCTGTTGCTAACACAGTATAAATCAGGAATACATGCCTAACAACAGCCCTACAGGATTGTACACTCTTTGATACATATACAAGCAGGAAACCTGACCTCCAGCACCTCAGAATCTTTGACAGTGAGGTCTTCTATTACATCCCTGACAAAAAACACTCAAAGCTGGAACCAAAGTGTAGAAAAGAAGCTTTCTTGGGTATTGTGATGATACTAAAGGTTATAGCATGAATGATGGCAAGATTCAGAAGCTGATCAAGAGCTGTGAAATTGTATTTGAGGAAAATTCAGATCAGAAAGCCACCAAAATAATTGGCCGGCTGCCTGATGATGCAATCAACACTTATGAAGAAAATACGTACCAAATTCAGCCAGATACAGAAGATATTTCTACTAGTCCCAAATCAGAGCAGAGTATCACAGTTAGGAGATCTACCAGAATATGAAATGCCTGTGGATCCTGTTGGCAGACATCCAATGATCATAAAGAAGCTTATCTTGCCTTATGTGCCAAACCCCAGAATCTGGAACAGGCAATGCAGAGTCCAGATGCTACTATGTGGTAACAGGTCATGCAGGAGGAGTGCCAATTGCTGATCAAAGCAAAAATTTGGGAACTGGTTAATTTACCAGATGTGAGAAAGCCATTAGGTTGTGGATGGGTCTACAAGATCAAGATAACCTCAAATGGTACCATTGACAAGTGCAAGGCAAGATTGGTGGCTAAAGGCTATTCCCAGATCCAGGCAATAGACTTTGAGGAAACACTTGCTCTGGTTGCTAGTTTAACTCCATTAGGACAGTTCTAGCCCTGGCAGCTGTACACAGTCTGGATCTATACCAAATGGATGTCAGGACAGCCATTCTAAGCGGGGATTGGCAAGAAACTTTATACATGGAGCAACCAGAAGGTTTTACCAATCATAAAGGCCCCATAAGGTGTATAGACTCAGGAAATGGTTGTATGGGCTTAAGCAGGCACCTAGAGCATGGCATAACAAAATTGACACATATCTAGAGGAGATTGGATTTGCATGTAGCACTGCATATCACAGTAAATCTGTGAAACAGCTCAAAAAGGGTACAATCATCCTAGTTCTGTATGTGGACAACCTAAAAAAGGCTACAAGTGATCAGGAGGCATTTAAACTGACAAAATCAGATCTCTTTAGCAAGTTTGAGATGAAAAAACCTAGAAAATTAAGCTCTTTTCTTGGAATTGGAGTGAATTTTGACATACCTATGCAGAAAATTGTGCTGAATCATTTCAAGTACATCAGGTACATTCTTAGACGCTTCAAAATGGAAAATTGCCAGCCTGTAGTTACCCCCGCGGACAAAAATCTAAAATTGAGCAAGTCTCAGCCAGTTTAGGTAAGAATGGCTCAAATATGAACCAAAACTTTCCCTATCAATCAATGGTTGGTAGCCTCATGTACTTGATGGTGTCTACATGTTGTGATACTGCAGTGGCTGTTGGAATAGTCAGTCAATTCATGCAGAACTATTTATCAGATCAAATTACAGCAGTTAAGCAGATTTTCAGATATCTACAAGATACCATAAATATGGTACTGGAACACTCTGGAGCAGCTAATAGGCAGAAATATGATGGTTATAGTGATTTGGCTTGGAGTAGAGATCTGATTGACAGATGCTCTACTACTGGGTATTTACTTTTTTATGCTGGTGAAGCCATTACTTGCAAGAATCAACTAACTGTGGCCCTATCTACAACTGAAGCTCAATATATGGCTGCTTGCCAAGCAACTGAGGAGGCTATATGGCTATGGAAATTATTCAAAGACTTAGGCTTTAATTCAGATGAGCCAACATATATTTATAAAGATAATCAAAGTTGTATTGCATTAGCTAGGAATCCTACTAATCATGCCAGAACTAATCACATAGATATACAACACCACTTTGTGAGAGAATCTGTAGAAAATAACCTAATAGAGTTAGTTTACTGTCCAACTGACAAAATGGTGGCAGATATATTGACAAAACCACTAGCTAGACGACAATTTGAGAATCTCAGAGAGGAATTAGGATTAAGAAATTATTTAGTTGAGGAGGAGTGTTGCAATATTAGACTATTTGGTATCATTCAGCGGCTAAGAGTTTACTTAGCATTTCTAGAGTAGTCTTGGTCACTGTAGGACCTGATTGCAGCCCCAACTTTGCCAGTTTCTTCACATCTATGATCCTATGATTATTCCCCTATAGTTAAGATTAAATAAACACTTTTTACCAAACATTATGTACTAACCCTGAAACTGTTACAGAATGCTCCTGAATGTTAAGAAACCCCCCTTTCTTAGTGTTACAGCTGTATTACTTCTACAAAGGTTTAAATACTGATCCACTTTATGAATAAACAACAGTTCAACTATTATTACTATATCTTGATAAGTTCCTTATATCCAAGCTGCTTCTTATATTGCAACAATATCTTCCACTGATGGAGTAGTGGGGTCATAATGACACCCACTGACAGATGTGCCCATCCTCATATTTATTACTTCCCTGAATCTCAACTACCCTAGTTTGGATTTTATCTCATATGTCTTAACTGATCAGTACTATTACATAAGCCTGTTAGCTATGAGACCTGCTGATTTATTGCATTTGCTATCCCTCACTATATGTATGACTACTAGGTATAAGTGCTTCCACACTGGTCAAGTACTCATGCCAGGACCTGTAACACAAGATCAAGTCCTGTCACCATCACTACCATTTTCACTCCATGTACAGTATCCCTATGTTACAGAAGTTTTAGAGTACTGACCCCTGATTGGTTGAGTGTGCCATGCCTCTTAAAACCTTATGACATCTACTTAAAACACTTTTAGCTAATTCCAATGTTTTTTGGAGTTCTATTGATATCCAGAACCTTCTGGAACACTGTGATTAGTAATTACTAAGCCAGTGAGAAAAGTATATGGTGGAGCAATCCCTCAGCAATAAATCATCATCCCTTTTGTCAATATACTGACTTGTTAATTAGTGTGATCCCTGCTACCTGGACATCCCACCCCAGACCACAGGACAATCCTAGGAAACCATGCTGACTGCCAACTGACCTTGGAGGCACTACTTGTGAGGAATACTTAGAGTAGATATCTTTATTATATATTATTCTTCCCCTAGTTTGCTCTTGCACAGGCAAATATACTTTCTGTCTTTGTAACTATAGACCATAGCTGCATTCTTTTCATGTCCCTGCTGGTGAAGCTTACAGTTGTCTTGACTTTGGAAGCTTTAGTATGTTGTCAACTTGAAGGATGCTGAGCTCAGCATGTACATTTGTTAAGATGCCAATTAAATTGGTGATCGTTGCTCAATATTTTTCCCTTGACATGCCTGTGGCTTCAGTCCCCATCACATTAGAGTAGAGACAGAACTCAGGTATTCCTAGCAAGCTTTTGCCAGAGGCTATTACACCCAGTGAATAACCCACATGCAAAAAATTGAGCAGTGTTGGATGTACAACACACTTGGACTTATACACCACCACAACAGCTTCTTTGTAATATATGATATTTATATATCACATACTAGCAGTTGAACTTGACTGGTAGGTGTCCTCTTGTGCCTTCCAGGTATTCATACCCTTGTTTGCTCTAGAACATTGAGCTTACACTTTGTCTTAACAGTAAGGCAAATGCAGTTATATGCACTTTGATCTTTCCTCTGGTACTTGAAGGCTATTTCTCCCACATTTTTAGAGCGGCATTCTTCTTCCATAGCAATATTTCTAAGATCTAATCCCTGTAGCAGCCTCTTCATCTTTTCCTTCCTCATTTGGTAGTTAGATCTGTTGTAAAAGTCTTGGAGATATTGGAAGTGATTGTGAGGACAAGTAGATTATGTGGATATCACTTAATGATATATTGAATGTAAAGTAGTATGTATACTTTTACATGGTCTTGGCACTACAAACTTGTAGAATAGGTTACGGAAGGTCCCAAGAACATGTGTGCAAAGTTTGGGGCTGTTTGGACAACTTTGAGAATTTTCATGTTCTGGGTACCTGGTATTTTGGTAAAAATATTCCAAGTAAATCCCAACAAGGAGTTGGGTTGGTATTTGCTAGGATTTGAGGGTAATGATCTAAGTGACTAAGTTAGGTGAATTTTTAGGTGGAAATACAAATTTTTACAACACTCCCACTCAGCCAAATGATCATGCTCACTAGTCCTAATTTTGACCCAAGATATTCAAACTTTTATCTAGATAATGGTATGGTAAATATGTCTGCAACCAGCTCATCTGTAGGACAGTAGACTAAGCTAATTAAGTTATTCTCTATAGGTTTGCATATGAAATGATGTCTAATATCTATGTGCTTTGTTCTAGCATGAAAGTTGGATTTCTACCTAATTGTGTACATCCTTGATTATCATGAAATAAAGTAATAGGCATTTTTTGACATATGCCCAAGTCTGTAAGCAGTGTTCTTACCACATTGCTTCTTATGTAGCTTCACAGGCTGCCATATACTCTGCCTCTGTGGTAGAAAGTGCTACGGTGGGTTGCTTTCTTGATTTCCATGATATTGCTCCTTTACAGTCAAGAAAGGTGTATCCTGTGGTGAATCTTCTGACTTCCAAATTTTGTGCCCAATTAGCATAAGAGTATCCCACAAGATCCTGTTCTGAGTTCTTATAAGTGTATCTCAGGTAGATATCAGCAGTTCCTTTCAGGTATCTAAAAATCCGCTCAACTGCTGCAATATGATCAGATCCATAGTTCTGATTATGCTGGCTGACAACTCCCACTGAATATGAGATACCTGGGCATGTTGCAAGCATGATATACATCAGACTGCCGGCCATAGATTGATGAGGAAAGTTGGGGCTTTCAGATGGCACCAGGTTCTCTTGATTTTATTAAGTTTTGATCAAGTGGAGGTTTGTCTCCATTGGGGTAGCTGCCGGTGTACAGTCTTCCATTTTGTACTTCTTTGGTATATCTTGAATAGACTTGGATTGGCTTAGAGCAGTAGTCTGGGTACTTCTGTCTATGGGGAACTTTATCCCTAAGTAGTAACTGAGTTCTCCTAGAACAGACATCTTGAACTCCTTAGATAGGCTGGATTTAGTCTCTTCCAATGTTTCTAGGTTATTGGCGGCTATAACAAGATCATCAACATATAGGGCTAATAGAACTGGACTTGCTCTATCTGCCTTAAAGTATACACTATAGTCAACATAACTCCCTTTGAAACTCAAAGATTCCAAATCAGAGTCTATCTTGCAATTCCAGGCTCTTGGTGATTGCTTATGACCATATAGTGACATTTTAAGCTTGCAGACCAAATGGAGGTCATCTTAGTCAACAAATTCATCAGGCTGGTTCATCTACATGTCCTTATCAAGTTCTCCATTTGAATATGCAGTTTTTACATCCATTTGACTGCAATAGCCAATATTAATGAAATGGAATTAAACTTGGCTACTGGTGCAAAGGTCTCAGTATAGTCAGGTTCTTTTGTTTGAGAGTATCCTTTGGCCACAGGGCTTGCTTTGTATCTTTCAATTGTACCATTGGCCTTGTATTTTGTCTTGAAGACCCATCTGCATCCAATTGGTTTTTGGTTGATAGGTAATTTGACTAAGTCCAAGTTTGAATTTCCATCAGGGCCTGATATTTGTCAGTCATTGCATATCCCCAAAACTTTGTCTGAGGGCTATTTAGGGCCTCTTTTATAGTCTGGGGCTCATCAATATGGACCAAATAGGCATAGGCTAAGTTTGTACACTCATTGATATAGCAATTTGGGCTATTTCTTTCCAAGTGGATCTCTGGCCATTTGATACTGGAATAATAACATCTGGGATATTCCAGGGCACCGATCCTGGCTGAACCATGGTTGTAGAGTCCTCTGGAGCAAAAAAGTTTCATTGTTTTGCTCTGACTCAATCCTGACAATTGGTGGACTTGAGATCAGATTTTTGTCATCATCTAACGGCATTTTTTGTGAAAATTTTGAATATTCATCAGACAACACATCCCTGGACTTGATTAGCTTCTTTGCTTTGGTATTGTAGAGTCTGTATGCTTTACTCTCATTGCGGTAGCCCAAAAATATGCATCTACACTTTTTGACTCAAATTTGACTGATTTGAGGGCAGTTTCTTGGCATATACTGTACACCCATATATTCTTAGATGTTCTGCACTTGGCCTGTGTCCATTCCATGCATCAAATGGAGTTTAATCACAAAGCATTCCGTTATAACTCCTATTTTCAAGGTGTACAGCTCTAGCAACTGATTCCACCCAAAAATCATAGAATAATTTTTGATCATGGATCATAGGTTTTGCCATATGAGTTACTGATCTGTTAGCACATTCTGCTACTCCATTTTGCTGTGGGGAGTATGGTACAGTAGTCTCTTGCTTTATCCCATGAATTATGCAGAAGTGGATGAAGAGTTTTGAGGTATATGCTCAACCATTGTCAGAGCAAATTTCCTTGATTTTTTCACCAGTTTCTCTCTCCACCATGGCTTTAGACTCCCTGAACCTAGACAGAGCTTCCTCCTTTCTCTCCATGAAGTAGTCCCACATGTGTCTTGTATAATCATCAATAAAAGTGATTAAATACTTCATTCCACCTAATGATAAATTTTGCATAGGTCCACACAGATCTGAGTGAATTAGATCTAATTTTTTCTTAGTTTAAATTAACCCAGAGCTCTTGAACGGTTGTCTGGCTTGTTTCCCATATATGCAGGCTTCACAGTGCTCCAAACTAGCTGGGGGATCAATTTTTAATCCAGAAATTAGCTGATCTTTGATCATTTTGCACAAATAATCAAAATTGATGTGCCCAAATATCCTGTGCCAAAGTATTGGTGTTTCTTCATTTAAGTTACTTATATTGGCTTTCAAATATGATGGAATATAAGTCAACTTGTATAGATTCTGGTGTCTGATACTCAAAATAATATGGGTACCATTTTGATCAGTGATCTGGCATCCAGAATTGTCAAAGCTGAAACTGAGTCCTTCGGCTGTGGCCTTGCTTACAGATAGTAGGTTCTTGGCTATTTCTGGTACACAGAGTACTTCTTTAAAGGTCAGTGTATGGCTTCCTTCCCTGCTTCTAAGGTATACTTGGATAGTTCCTTTGGCCACTGCATCAAGTGTTTGTGATCATATTGAGTGCAAATATGAATAGTCTATCTTCAGTTGTTGCAGCATTTCCATATTCAGGCTTCTTTTGCTTATTATCTCTTTTTGAGTCACCAGTCTAATGTGTGTCTTTTCCTTTTGCAATAGTTGCAAAACAGATTGTTGTTGCCATTGTAGGGTCTTGGGTGCCTCCTTTGCTGGTTATCATTGCTTATCAAAGCATATTTTTCTTCCTTTTTATTGGCGCTTGATTTTCTTAATTCTTCATCCAGGAGCCTTCCATATGCGTAATATAAGATCAAATCTTCAGTTCTGGACTCTAGGGTTGATACAGGCCCTGAAAATCATCTGTCAGGCTATTCAGGATGATAACTATTACATCCTCATCAGTAGTTGGTATGCCCACAGATTCCACTTCATCTACCAGCAGGGTAATTCTGTCAATTAGATTTTTCATTTCTTCTCCTGGCAGCATCTTCATAGTAAAGAATTTTTGTCTCAGATACATTTTCTTAGCAGCTGAACATGACTGGTAGGTGTCTTCTAATGCCTGGAAGGCATTCTTGGCCATATTTGCTCTTGAGCATTCAATTATCAATCTGTCCTTAACATTGAGGCAAATGCAGTTAAAGGCAATTTGTTCTTTCTTCTGGTACTTTAAGGCTTCCCCTCCCACATTTTTAGGAGGGCATTTTTCTCCCATGACAATATTCCAAAGGTCTCTTTCTTGTAGCAGCATTTTCATCTTCACCTTCTCACTTGGTAGTTAGATCCTTCCAACTTTTCAGCAGAGGGTAAAATTCCAGTATTAGCAGTAGTAGACATTGCAGAGAGTGACAGCTTGTGGCTCATAACCTGTTGTAAGAGTCTTGGAGATATTAGAAGTGATTGGGAGGACAAGTAGATTATGTGGCTTTCACTTAATTACTTATTGAATGTAAAAGTAGTATTTATACTTTTACATGGTCTTAGCATTAAAAACATGTAGAATAGGCTGAGCAAGGTCCCAAGAACATTTGTGCAAAATTTGGGGCTGTTTGGACAACTTTGAGAATTCTCATGTTGTGGGTACCTGGCATTTTGGTGAAAATATTCTAAGCAAATCCCAACAAGGAATTTGGTAGGCATTCTCTAGGATTTGAAGAAAATGATCTAAGTGACTAAGTTAGGTGAATATTTAGGTGGAAGTACAAATTTTTACAACAAGATCAAATCAAATTTTCAGCAGAGGGGAAATTCAAATATGGCAGTAGTCACCATTGCAGAGAGTCACAGGTTTGGGTCCATACTCTGTCTGAGAGTCTTGGAGATATTGGAAGTGTTTGGGAGAGCTATTAGATTATGTGGAACTCATTTATCTGATGTAAAGTAGTATTTATACATCTGCATGGTCTTGCAATAAAAAACATTTCAAGTATTTTTAGGAAGGTCCCAGGAGCATATGAGCAATGCTTGGGGTGGTTTAGATAACTTTGAGAAATTTTGTAATATGGGTATCTGATGTTTTGGACAAAATATTCTAAATCCCTACAAGAGATTTGGTTGGTATTTACAAAGAGCTGCAAGTAATGACTGAGTCAGGTGAACATCTAGGTGTATGACAAATGTTGATAACAAGTATAGTTTGGTCATTAGAGTAGGCATATTGTTGGAGAGCAAGGGCATTGCTCTCTGTGGAAACTTATGCTCTAACAGATCTCCTCTGCTGTAAGTATCTCTAGTTTTTGATAAATTTCATAATCTGGCCAATGGCTTAAAGCTTGTCACCTTGCTGCAATTGCATGCTGACTTTTGCGCATTCTCTTTGTGGGAAAGTTATGTTCTTAGTATTGGTATTTGTATAATATCAAGGGATGAGTTATGAAGCAACTGCACTGAATCTCATGCAATTCACAGCAATACCATTCATTATGCTCAAAAAAGTTAGTTGTCTTGATGATGGATGGGGGGTCTCCAATGCATGCAATAACACATACTTTGATATAATGGCCATTTGCCAGTGTCCTGGTGTAAAGCATGCAACATCCCCCAAGAATGTATACAGGTAACTATCCAGATTAGGTGGTGATTTAGGCCCAGATACCAGAGACAACTATAGAACTTCTGCTTTGCTATAATAAAATTGGAAACTGATTCAGGTTGATGAGAATCAGTGGACAACAGCATTTGCAGGTGGAGTACTAGCTTGCTGAAGATCCATCAAGCACTAACGCAAAGGAATGGTCATGCATATATGCAAAGTAGCCTTTGCTTTGTAGCTGTTTGTAATTTTTCCACTTGATAGATACTGAGTACAGTACTCTATTTTTTCAGTGCACCATCCAGAGTCCATTCAAAAATAATTGTTCCCCAGATTTCACAAGAAACTTAGTCAAAAATATTTATCACAACAATGTGTAAGTTGCTTTTGATTGGTTCCCTACCAGTTTGTAAACTTTCTGATCCTGGACATTCTTTCACCTCCTATGTTTGTGTGTATTGATTGGCTATTGCCTCTTTTTCATACTCATTACTTCCTGACTCAACCGCTTCTCTTACTTTTCATGTGTGCAATTTATTTATTTCCATTGAAACTTCTGTTGTAGCTCAAATGCCAATTGTATTGACCTATGTAAGTCCCTATACTCTACACAAACATGAAGCCCAATGCCACACTCAATAAGTAAAACCATTAAAATCCACCACTCAATAAGTATTTCTGCTGTAACACTCTGGTTCCATGACTTTGGCAGAATCCCAATGGCTTTATGCCGCTGTTGATTAACTGGTCACCACAAGTCTGGGTCTCCAGCCAGCACTGCATGGTCTAGCACCTCATCTGCCAGTCTTGGCAATAAATCCTTGCAATATTCAAGTGAATTTTTTGAAGCACTGCTCTTGAAGAAGTGCTGCAATCTCTTAGTATTCCTATGATGTTCCAAAATTTTACTGAAGACATTGTGATAGTCTTTTGAGTTTTTGAAGTTGTAGCCTTGTCTGTCATTGGGATCTTGACTCTGTCAGCAATGGAGGATGTGGAGGCTGTGGTAGACATATTGCCTTGTTCTGCAAACTCATCTATCTTGCTGAGGTGTAGCCCAACTGGCTGTGCTTCCAACTCTTGTGAAAACAGTTTCTTTCCTGCTGGTAATTTTCTTGGCTATGAAAGGATTCAGTTTGAATAAGGCTTGCAGTGTTAATTGGCAAGAACTGCAGTTTTTTTTGCGTGCCTCCCTGTTTCAGGCTTTGGTATACATTTTTCCCTTTACCTTTTCCTTAATCACTGCCAGGTCTTTCATTGATACTTTGTCTGAGTGCTTCTTGTAATGAACTACATTTTCTCCTTGATAAATTCTGCTCTGACACATCTGTTTTGGCCAGCTTGTCCCTTGTTGGCACTCTTCCCGTAAACTGATGTTTTTTTTCTGCTTGTTTTGAGCTCTCAACTGTAGTTGTGACAGGCTCCTGTAAAAGCCACTGGTTTTATCACTGCCAGCCCTTCACTGCTACTTTCACTGAGGGCTTGTTGAGTGGTACTAAGCTTTTTCCTTGATAAATGTTGTCCTGGTGCATCTGTGTTTGCCTGCTTGTCCCTAATTGGCACTCTTCCAGCTACCTGACATCTCTTTGACACTTGTCCGGAGCTTTTGGTTCTGCTTGTAACAGGCTCTTGAGGAAGCCGCTGGTATTTAGCCATGGTACCCTTGTTCTTCTGCCTTTGATAGTTTCTGCTACTCTTAAGATACTTTTTTAGCATACCAATGCTGGTCCAAAATCCACTTGCCTGTTTGAATCCAGGATAATGCTCATGGAACAAGTCAAGTGCATTCTGCTTGGCCTTGAGTTCCTGGTGGTCCCATGGTTTGCCAGCCTTAAGGTGATGGCATGCTAGACTTCTGATGGACTTTTGAGTATTTGCCCACTCTTCATTATTGCACTCAGCGGCTTCATGGATCTTCAATGTCTTTTGATTTTTAGGGTTTGGTATAAACACCACATTGTCTCCCTCCCATGCTGTGATAGGCTTTTCTGTGGCCTTATCTTTTGGCACTGTTGTTTTGCTTCAAAGACTGTTGTTTTGCTTAAAAGGCTCTACAGTGTTCCTCTGCTGTTACATTGGGAAATGGCTCAATTCTTGGCTGTGACGTTGACATACTTGAGTTCCTTCTTTGCAGCAAAGATACTGCTTTCTCTACCAGGGATATTGATTGCACTACACATATTATCTGCTCATTCTGTTTCTGGGTTATTTTATGACTTCTCTACGCCATTGCATTTATCCTGTCAGCCACTGCATCTAATTGCTTCATTAATGCTTTGGTGTGAGCCAACAACATACTTGCTAATGTTGGTGGTGGTGATGTTATGACAGCCACTTGCAGGTCTTCAACTGAGGGGACTGTGTTTGCTACATTCTCATCTGCCTGGGCATAACAGTCAGCTTGTGGCTCTGCAGAGGTTCTCAATTACCTACTTGACTGAGAGCCTGAGGCGTCCGCATTATTACCTTCAGTGGGCACACTGTAAACATGTTCTTTTTTGGATGTAGCCCTGCTTGTTGCACTGAATGTCAAAGCAAGTTGTGGTCTCATTGTTGTTCTTTTGCCATCAGTGGTGGGGTTTAGTTAGAAACCAGACAACTTTGCTTTATTTTTTGGTGGCATATATATGGAAGTGTGTCAAACCAAAGGGGAAATAGTGTTATATATACATGTGTATGTGGTGCCACAACTTTAGTCAAAATGCTTACTCTATAGGTACAATGTCCCAAATTCACATGAGTATTGACCAAAAAGTGATATAAAAGTGTTACATTATTGAATGTTGAGCTGTTTGCCCCATGGACAAGACTACTTTGACTCAATGCTGAAAGAGAAGAGAATAATGACTTTATGGCTATTGTAGCTAGCCACCCAGCAATGAAGCACGCAGACAGCATAGAAAGTATTACAAGGATCACAGCCAGTGTTTTGCTACACAAGTCATATTTGACCATTCATTGGTCACTACTGTACCTACATTAACTTGCCGGCCAGTTGATACTTCTACATTGGCACCAGGCTGTCTTTGTCACATTACGCAAACTGAGTCAGGTGAGTGTGTGATGCCTTTAGGCTTGCCTCCGCCTTCTGAATATGGTACACAGAGTGATAGCTCTGACAAAGAAGGTTCACTGATGGATTGTGAGCCTATCTCCCCAGCAACAGTACCACTTATGAGCCCAGTCAGATTCTAATATGCAATGAGACAACACCTGTTGAAACAAATGCCAAGGATACTTTATGGAGCTAAGTGAGCCCAGTAATCCATCTACTGGTGAGTGATGTAATGCTGTGACTGGAGAAGTGATGTATTTCTGCTAATATCAGTAATGTGGGCTTTGGGGATTTACTGCTACTTCTTGCCTAAATCATTCTGGAATGCAACTTACCATGTACATGGTACAAGTGGACAACCATCATGCAGCTGGCAACATATGATCCAGAGACTGTCCTGATTCCAGCATGTGTTAACAGTTGATAGCATTCACATCCAAAAATGTTACCATTGCAATGTGTCCAAATTGTCAGGAATCCACCACAATTGAGGGAAAACATTGTTCACACTCTGGATATACTCCAATATTACCCTGTCTGAGGAAGCTGATGCAGCTCAACTAATATAGCAAAGCTATACAGTACTGCACTCAGTAGACTTGTTCTGTTGGATAGTGCCACATTGAGCCATGAGCGCCAAATGATGCCATAGTGTGCCAGGGAGGCCAAATAAGCATATTCTTGGCCACAATGTGTGAAACATAAATCTACATCTTCATGCAAATCAGCCCCTGTGTTTCACCCATAGTGTTGGAGAAAATCCATTTTTGACCTTTTTTTTAGGTCAATGTTGTGCAGGATGTGTAAGAGCATAAAAGCATTGAAGACATGCATCAGGTACTCAATACCCATGGTACTCTGAATCTAACTCCTGTGGCTTGTAACATGTCACAAAAATTCATGGCACTATCTTGGTCCACTGGGACTTTCTGGCACTATAAGTGCTTTGTATAGATCTTACTTTAGGGCTAATAATTAAATATAGTGCCAGATAGTCCCAGTGGACCAAGATAGTGCCATGTATTTTTGTGACATGTTACAAGCCACAGGAGTTAGATTCTGAGTGCCATGGGTATTGAATACCTGATGCATGTCTTCAGTTCTTCTGTGCTCTTACACATCCTGCACAACATTGACCTAAAAAAAAAGGTCAAAAATGGACTTTTGCCTGTGTCATAGGTGAAACACAAGGGCTGCTTTACATGAAGATGCAGAGCTCTGTTTCACACTCTGTGGCCAAGTATAGGTTCATTTTGCCTCCCTGGCACACTATGGCATCATTTGGTACTCATGGCTCAGTGTGGCACTATCCAATGGAACATGTCTAGTATCAATCAAGTGCAAATATATCCAATATATTTGATGGCAAACATTACAAACAGCTAAGAAGCAAGGGCTACTTTGAAGGTATGTATGACCATGCCTTTGCCTTAGCACTTGATGGATTGCCATTAAACAAGTACTCTACATGCAAATCCTGCTGGCCACTGATTCTCATCAATCTGAATCCTCCACCCATCTTACAGTATTAGAGCAATAATCTGATGGTAGTCTCTCTGGTATCTGGGCCTAAATCACTCTCCAACCTGGATAGCTACCTGTATCCATTACTGGATGAATTTTGTATGCTTTTCAGTAGGATAACAGTAAATGACTGTCATGTAAAAGTGCATATTATTATCTGCATTGGAAATACCCCAGCCATCAGCAATATAGCAGGTTTTTTGGGCACAATGGATGGTATTGCTGTTGAATGTGTGAGATCCAGGATATACTCCTTAACTCACACATTATTATTACCTAAAGACCAACACCAAGAACATTATCTTTCCACAGAGAGAACAAACAGAAGTCAGCATGCAATTGCAGCAAAGTAGACAAGCTATAAGCCATTGGCTGAAATATGGAATCAATTGGAAACCAGATATACTAGACATTGAGGGTATCTGTCAGAGCTAAGGCTTTCCACTGGGAGCAATGCACTTGCTTTTCAACAATATCCCTATACTGATGACCAAGTTGTACATGGGGCATTTTAAGCTATATGAGCCCTTCAAGATGCTGGAGAAATTTGAAAGAACTGGCAAGATATTATAGAGTATCCACTACCCTTAGTACTTCTCACAGGCTCCAATCAATATTCATATGCATATGCAACAATACAAATGCAACAACTAGATGAACTAGATATGTATTTATTAAAGTGGTGTTCTGAAGCCATTTCTACCAAGAGTACATTGGCAGCATTGGGAGTTATATGTGGACACTGTAGGAATAACTATCCAGAAGCAGATCACCAATCCTAACTTGACACATCTAGAGCTGTTGTGCAAGGAGTTTTTAATGGGATTTGAGTGGCCATACTACAAATATAAAGCTGAATGCATAGATCTCTATCACTACTGTATCCATTCTCTACTCCATCTTGCACAGTGTGTGGATAATATTGGGCCTTGCTTCACCTTTTGGGAGTTTCCTATGGAGCGGTTGTGTGGGGAGATATGAAAACAAGCCAAGTTGCAGGTACTATCATATCCCAATCTCATCAAGAATATTACCTTCAAGTCTGTCATGGATGTGATGTGTTGGCACATGAAGGACAGCCAGGAGGAGTTGGAAAATACTCAGGACAGATGTGCACATGGAGATACATATGCCTATGGCATTAAGAAGATAAGCAGCCCCAAGGTGTGGGTATTCAGTTAAGTAATGCAAAGTTGGGTTGGGTGCCACAAGCAACTAATTTATATTAGGTAAACTCTACCAAGGTATGCCAGATTTCTCCTGGTCATAAGCCAACTTCTACACCATGCAATTTGGAATCCACACAAGCAAGTGCCAGAGCACACCCATAAGGGGGACTAGAATCCAGCAGGGAGAATGAATAAATTGGCTAAATACCAAGAAGTTCTTTGTGGATAGTCAGGAGGTATTCATGGCAGAAGTCACACAACCAAGCATATGTTTGCAAGATGTATATGTTACCAGCAGTACAAGGTATATGGCAACTTGGCAAGTATCACACTAAAAAGCTGTAAAGTTGAGGTGATTGAAGTATATCAATTGCAGCAGGAGTGCTCATTTGTAGAGGTTAGTGAGCAGGAGGTCATAGTTTTTTTGATTCAAGCTATATGTGGAATACCCAAGGTAGTAGTGGGTAAGCAAATAAAGAGTGGTGATTCTATGGTGGAGTATATAAACTGCACAAGGGGAGGTAGAAATTGAAAATTCCATTTGGTAAATTAGTATGGTAGCATTATACTGAGCTAGCTGTAGGCTGCCATACTGCTGATATAATACTATCAGAGTTTTGTTTAGAGATCACTAAGATACTTTGAAATATCTTGCCATATAATGCAATTAGATAACCTGGCCAGTTGGATCCATTTACAATAGTTGTAGAGCGCAATAAGACCACAACAATACATGCAATTATTGTCACAGCACCAATCAAGCCCTATCAAGTTTTAACACTTTATTTTGTAGGAAAATTAGCAAATGCTGTTGTGATCATGTCATAAGATTGTTAAGAGGGTCACTAATTCCAAGCTGCTGGTATTATGATGGTCCCTTAATGGGATCCTAACAGCTGATCCTGATTGGATCCACCCACAGGACCAAATTATTTTTCATAGGGAAGTGTCCTGCAGCTAAACACCAGGAGCATGTTGCAACCATATAACAGCTTCTTTCTCAAGAGTTAGAAGTGCCACTAGTTGAGCTGCACTCCAGTGCTATACATGAGCTAGCAGATACAGGCAATCTGTCTACTACAGCCTCCACATCCTGCATTGTAGTCAGAGTGGAGATCCTGCCAACAGACAAAGCAACATCATGAAGGACTCAGAAGACAATGATAATTCCTACGGTGAAATTTTGGAACCTTAATAGGCACCCAAGAGGTTGAAGCACTTCAAGAGTAGTGCTTAAGAAAATAGATTTGTATACTGAAATGATGTAGTGCAAGAACTGGCAGCTGAGATGCCAGACCTTGCAGAGCCAGGTGAATACCAGGACATATGAGAATCAGTGATTGAACACTGGCATATAGCCATAGTGTTCCTGCTTAAATTATGGGTAAGGAGTGTGATGGTAGAAATACTGATTGAATAGTGAATTCTAATAGAGTCACTTGATGAGTGAGAGGTTGGGCTTAATGTTAGTGTTGGGTATAGGGACTTATATGTCAGTAAAATTGGAATTGAGTGACAACTGAAGACTGAACAGAAACAAACAAGTTTGGATGAATGATAAATATGAGCAATATTTGAGTCAGGAAGTAAGGAGGGTGAAAAAAGTCAATTGCCAACAATATACACAAGTGTTGGAGGCAATCAAGTGTCTAAGATCACAAAGTGACACAATGGACAGAAAACATATCAAAAGCCACTTATATACTGATGTGCTCAAAGATTTTGACCAAGTTTTCTGTGAAGTCTGAGGTGAAATTTTCTAATGGTTGCTTGCATTAGGTCCTGATGACATCAACACCTCTTAGTTATAGGATTCAGATTTTGCAACAGTGTTTTGATGAGATCATCACAATAATTCTTCATAGGCAATGTATCCTGGATGTATCTGACAAGACCTACCTAGCCTTTAAATATGGTTATCTTATAAGGCAAGAATCTTAATGGCATTTTGCTAGCCTGTATGCCAGCATCTATAGGCTTTACCACAGCAACTTGGCAGCCTACTGCTGGTTCTACAAAATGTCTACATAGCTGCTTATCAGATGGTAACTAACTTACTTACCTTCCTTTTTCTCACTCATATATTCCACTGTAAATCATACCTCTAAGTGAGATTACCCACTGACAATATGGGAGTCCCAGATATAGTTGCAAGGTACTAGAGCCTCATGCTGATCAATATCTATAAGTGTGCACATATGCAGCAATTAATAGACTTGTATTTCCTTGACTTTACAGCCATTCAGTATGATACTGGCAAATTTGTCATATATCTTGAATAGCTGGCAATATACCCATCTTGCAGGTGTGTACTTGGTTGCCACTGCTTTGGCCATGATTATCTCTTAAATCTCTGCAAAATAACTCTCAGTACTTAGACTGTATACTACTTTGCCCTTCTAGACTTTAGTTGAACTTATAGATGTACATAATTCTTTTTTATAATAATTTGATGTTGAAAGCTGTGGTGATTTGACTCTCCCAAGGAGATATCTGCCTAACCTTGGTGAAGTTGCTCTTACTTATACTAGTTGCTTGTTGTTTTAATCTACCCTTGGTCTACATGACTGAATACCCATGTGTAGAGGCTGCCTAGCTTCCTAACACCACAGGCCTATGTGTCAGTATGCTCACATCTTTGCTCCTTACATTTCAATTTTCTGGGGCTATCCTAAATGTGCCAGTTTATTAAGCCCATGACAGACTTGAAGGAAATAGTAAGATGCAAATAAATGTTGCAGTGTTTGAACCTGACTTTTCCCCCATCTCCGTACACATCTTCTCCATATGAAACTTCCAAAAGGTGAGGCATAGGCAATGTTCTCTATACATCAAGCACAGCATATTAGAATCTGGATACAGTAGTGGTGAAGATCTATCATTTCAGCTTGTGCCTGTTGTAAAGCTACTCAGATCCTATTACAGACTCCTTGCACAAAAGTTGTAGGTGCTCAAAATTGGTATTAGTGAGCTACTCTGTGATTAATATCCCTGCAATGTTGACATAGAAGCCTCAATGCTTAAACTGTGATCTATATAGAAATTGCTTCACAACATACCTTTATTAAATACACACTCAGCTCATGCAATTGCTGTATTTGCATTATTACATAGTTGCAACAGCTTTAGCTGGAGTCACTGAGATGTATCCTGGGGAATAGATACAATGAGATGTTTTGTGAATTCTTTCCAGCTTCAATACCACCTCAAAGAGCTTATTGATATTAAGCTGTGCCCTGTGCAACTTAACTATCCGTAGCTGAGTTCTCACAAGGTCCAAATGCATTTTTCCCAGTGTAAAGTGTTTGCCCCATCAAATTCTCTGTATCTATGATTCTCAGTTAGTTTGTATTCTGGCCAATGGCTTATAGCTTGCCAGCTTTATTGCAATTGCATGGTGACTTCTGTACATCTTCCCTGCAGACAGAAGGTATTTGTAGCTTTGGTGTTGAGGTAAAATCAATGTGGGTGTGTGCATAATGGAGTAAGTGCCCCAAATATTACACATCTAAGAGCAGTACCATCCATTGCACTGGTTGACTGCTTATAATGTTTGCTAAAAAACTTATAAGAAATGTATAAACTTGATTATTATTGAGTGTAGTACTCTATATAATCACAATATTTGTGGGATTGCATGAGCTTCTTAAGTAGAGGTATTGATTGAATATACCAGAATGCAACCAATTCTTTACTTATATGGTGGTGATTTGATGCAAGTTTGGGACTCTGCTATGCTGGCATTCTCTGATATAAATGTCATGTCACTATTGACAAATAGCAGTATAAGGATAATATCAGCATGATATTTTGCTAGCTGCACTGCAGAAGTCCATCTGGATTATGTAAGTGGGTTATTGCATCCTGAATAGCTTTAGTAATAAGTAGGAGCAAGCTCTCAAAGCCCCTGTTGGTGATATTGTCTGGAAGCATGACACCTCTTTAGCATTACAGGACATTATCTACTACTAAACGTATTGCTCATTTGGTTCTATAGACCTATGAGAACAACTTGTTCTGGTGGGTGGATTCAATTCAGATCAGCTGCTGAGATCCTGCAATGAGGCTGTTATAATGCCAGCAGCTTGGAATTGCTAACCCTCTTTACAATCATATGATGGGATTATATGGTGTTTTTGCTATATAGGTAGGTAAGGTGCACAGTGTTTAGGTGGCTCTTCAACAGGTTTTCAATGACATTCTGATGGTCTTATTGCAGCCCTTACTAATTTGAGCTGACCCAACCAGCCAATACATTCAAATGCCATGTATGGAAAAATACATGGTGCTATGTTGATGGATTTAGTACCAACATCTGTTGCATTATAGCCACAGTACCGCAGACTACAGCTAGTGGTGTATAATGCTACCATGCAAATTCATCAAATGGTATTTCCTTTTGCTATGGCCAATTGTACCATTTATATATCACATTGTAGAATCCAAGAATCTTAGGATGAAGCAAGAGACCACTGTACCATACACATATCATCATAATGGAGTGGCAGAATGTGCAAACAGATCAACTACTGATATGGCATGAATGGTGATCCATAATCCAAAATTGTCCCATGATATTGTTGTAAAAATTTGTAATCCACCTATATAGTCACCTGAACTAGTCACTTAGATTGTTACCTTCAAATCCTAGGGAATACTGACCAAATTCCTTTTTGGGATTTACCTAGAATATTTTTCACTAAAATAACAGGTACCTAGAACATAAAAGTTCTCAAAGTTTTCCAAAGAGCCCCAAACTGTGTGTACATGTTCTTGGGACCTTTCTTAACCTATTCAGCATGTTTGCAATGCCAAGACCATGCAAAAGTATAAATACTACTCTTGCGTTCAATAAATCATTAAGTGAAAACAACATAATTTACTTGTGCTCCCAAATCACCTCCAATATCTCCAAGACTTTTACAGCAGATATTTGGGCACAAGCAGTTGCATCAGCTGCATACCTGATGTTATAGTCAAATACTTTGCAAATTAACTTCAGTTGAGGCATGGTATGGACACATATCAATTGCAGAACCTCTGAGAATATCTGGGTGTATGTTGTAAGCAAGAAAACTGCCTGGAAATCAGTCAAAATTATAGTCAAAAAGTGTAATATGCATATTGTTGGGCTACAGCAATAAGAGTATGCTATACAAGCTCTACAATGCTGAACCTAAGAAGCTGACTAAGTCCAGATTTGTGCTGTTTGATGCAAAACAGATTTTTGACCAAAAATGACACATGATGATGACAATGATTGTTATACAAACTTAGCCTATACCTATTCAGTCCATATTGATGATCTGCAAGCTGAAAAGGAGGCCCTAAATAGCTTTCAGTCAAGGTCTTGGAGATGTGTATTGACTTGGGAGTAGCAGGACTTATGGAGAATCAAACTTGTGACTAATTCAAGTTACCAATCAACCAAAAGTCAATATGATGCAGATGGGTGCTAATGACAAAATACAAGGCTGATGGTATTATCAAAGAGTTAAAGCAAGAATTGTGGCCAAAGGATACTCTCAATCAAAAAGACCTGACTATATCTGACACCTTGGCACTTGTAGCCAAGTTTGAATCCATCAGACTAGCATTAGATATTGCAGCTAAGTATAAGTTTTTTTACACCACATGGGTGTAGAGACTGCATTCACAGTGAGGAATTAGATGAGGACATGTGCATGGACCAGGCTGATGGGCTTGTTGACCAAGGTAACCCCCCTTTGGTTTGTGTACTTACAAAATCTCTCTATGGTCTTTAAAATCACCAAGAGCCTGGAATTGCAAAATAGATTCCAATTTGGAATCGTTGAGTTTCCAAAGGAGTACAAATGACTACAGCATTGACTATAATGCAGATGGAGCAAGTCCAGTTCTATTAGATCTACATGTATATGATCTTAATATAGCTGCAAATAACCTAGAAATCTTAGAGGAGACTAAACCCAGTCTATTTAAGGAGTTCATGATGTCCAATATTGGTGTGCTCAATTACAACTTTGGGACAAAGTTCTCCATAGACAAGTGAGTTTGGTGCTATCTCAAAGTTCTGACTACTACTCCTAGTCCATGGTTGGTAGTCTAATGTATATAGTACATGGAACACATCCAAATATTGCATATTCAGTAGGAGTTGTCAGCCAGCATAATCAGAATTATGGATCTGATCATATTGCAGCAGTTAAACAGACTTTTAGATATCTAAAAGGAACTGCTGATATTTGCTTTAGACACACTTAAAAGGACTCAGAACAGGATCTTGTAAGATACTATGATGCTGATTGGGGACAAAATTTAGAAGACACAAGATTCACCATAGGATACACCTTTTTCACAGTCAATGAGTAAATACATGGAATTCAAGAAAGCAACCAACTGTAGTACTTTCTACCACAGAGGCAGAGTATATGTCAGCTTGTAAAGCTACAAAAGAAGCAATGTGGTCAAAAAAGCTTTCACAGCTTTAGGCCTACATTGAAAAATGCCTTATACTTTATTTTAAGATAATCAGGGATATATACAATTAGGTAGACATCCAACTTTTCATGCTAGAGCTAATCACATAAATATTAGGCATCATTTCATATGTGAAGCTATAGATAATAGCCTAGTTAGCTTAGTTTACTGTCCTTCAGATGAAATGATTGCAGACTTATTTACTATACCATCAGCTAGAGACAGAATTAGGACTAGTCAGCATCCAAACAGCCCCAAACCTTACACACATATTCTTGAGAGCTTCCTAAATCTATTCAACATGTTTGTTATGCCTAGACTATGTAAAAGTATAAATATCACTTTACATTCAATTTATCATTAAGTGGAAACCTCATAATAATGAAGATTGTGTCCTCAGGAATGGTACCAATAGTAGTAAATGGTTGAAGAAATCAACTTTGATTGGTAAAATGGCTGAATCCAAAGAAACTGGTAGAGATACAGAATGAGGAGGGGGGAGTAGGAAGAAACATCATTCTGGCAGTTATGAGTGCTAATCAGTTGAGTAAAGCAAAGTTGGGTTGGGTGCAACAAGCAACTAACTTTTATTAGGACAGCTTTACTAAACCCTATGAAAAATAATTTGGACCCACAGGTGAATCTTATCCAGATCAGCTGTCACAATCCCATCAGGAGATCATAATAGTACCAGCATCTTGGAATTAACAACTCTCTACACAATCTTATGACAGTATCATAAAAGTGTTAGGCCAATTTTACAACCAAATAAGGTTAAAAACATTATGATGCTTAGGTGGTGTTTTGGCAGAGGTGGCATGGCATTGTTATGGTCTTAGTGCCCTATACAACTATTTTAGTGGATATAACCAGCCAGCTAGTTCAATTGCCCTATATGGCAGAAAACATGACTGTGTATTGTTGGCTTCATTGCAAGCCTCTGGTAGTATTGTAACAGCATTGCTGCAGTCAATAGCTAGTTCTCTATAATGCTACCATACCAATTTACCAAATAGTATTTCCTTTTTCTACTTCCCCTTTCACAACTCATACATTCCATTGTAGAATCACCCCTCTTTATTTGCTTCCCCACTACCACCTTGGGTGTTCCACATGTAGTTTGAATCAAAAAAGCTATGGCCTCCTGCTTACTATTCTCTACAAACACTTACACCTGCTGCAATTGACATACTTTTATCACCTCAACTTCACAGCTTTTTGGCATGATACTTGCAAAGTTGCTGTATACCTTGTATTGCTGGTAACATACACATCTCGCACACATATGCTTGGTTGCCACCATTTCTGCCATGAATGCCACCTGAGTATCTGCAAAGAACTTTCTGGTACTTAGCCAATATATACCTTCTCCCTGCTAGATTCTAGCCCCCCATATAAGTGTGTTCTGGCTCTTGTTCAACCCAACTTTGCATCACTCAACTGATTACCCATGCATTGGGGCTGCCTAGCTTCTCAATGCCATAGGCATATGTGTCTCCATGTGCACACATATTCCAGTATGTTCTAACTCTTCCTGGCTGCCCTCCATGTACCAACTCATCACATCTATGACAGACATGAAGGTAATATTTCTGATCAGATTGAATAAGGCAGTACTTGCAACTCAACTTGTCTTCCTATCTCCCCACACATCCACTCCATTGGAAACTCCCAAAAGGTGAAGCAAGGCCCAATATTCACCTCAGACCAAGCAAGATGGGGTAGAGAATAGATACAGTAGCAGTAGAGATCTACATGTTCAGCTTTACATTTGTAGTATAGCCTCTCAAATCCTGTCACAAACTCCTTACACAAAAGCTGTAGATGGGTCAAGTGGGCACTAGTAATCTGCTTCTGGATAAGTATTCCTACAATGTCCACATATGACTCCCAATGCTTCCAATGTACTCTTGGCCTCAATGGCCCCAGAAAGCCACTTGAACAAATACATTTCCAGTTCATCTAGTCCTTGCACTTGAACTGTTGCATGTGTGTAAGCATGTTGATTGAAGCATATGAGAAGTACCTAGGTTAGCAGATACTCTGTAATACGTTGCCAATTCTTTCAATTTCTCTGGTATGCATGCTGACTTCTCTACATTCTCTATGCAGAAAAATGATGTTCTTAGTTTTGGTGTTTAGGTAGTAATAATGTGTGTTGGTTATGGAGAAAGTCCCCTGGCTCTCACATATTTGACCATAATTCCATGCATTGTGCCCAGAAAAGCCAGCTATCTTGCTGATAGCTGGGGTATCACCAATGCAGATAATAATATGTGCTTTGACATGACAGCCATTGACTGTCATCTGCTGGAAAGCATACAAAATTCATCCAGTAATGGATACATGTAACTATCCAGGCTGGACAGTGATTTAGGCCCAGATACCAGTAAGATTACTATCAGATTTCTGCTCTGATACTGTAAGATAGATGGCAGATTCAGGTTGATGAAAATCAGTAGCCAGCAGGATTTGCTGATAGAGTACTTGCTTAATGAGAGTCCATCAAGTGCTAAGGCAAAGGCATGGTCACACATACCTTCAAAGTAGTCCTTACTACTCAGCTGTTTGTAATGTTTGCCATCAAATATATCAGATATATTTTTGCCTGATTGATACTGAGTGCTGTAATTTATAGCTTTGCAATATTTATTGGACTGCATGAGCTTTTTTAGATGGGGTATTACCCAGATATATTTGTAGTGTGATCAATATTTTCCCCCAATGGTGGATTCCTAACAAGTTGGATACCTTGCAATGGTGGCATTTCCTGATGTGAATACCATGCTACTGTTAAAACATGCTGGTATCAGGAAAGTCCTTAGGTCATATGTTGCTAGATACATGACAGTTGTCTGTTTATACCATGTATATGGTAAGTTGCAAATAGCCAGCAAGATATTGTAGGCACTGTAGTGACTGGTGAATGGTTAAATATGACTTGTGTAGCAAAACACTGGCAGTTATCCTTGTAATACTTCCTCCAGTATCTGTGTGCTACATGGCTGAGAGGCTTGCCGCAATAGCAGCATGGTCTTTTTTCTCTTCTCTTACAGTGTTGAATCAAGGTAAACTTGTCCATGGGGCTAACAGTTTGACACTCAACAATGTTATGCTAGTATATCATTTTCTGTCAGTGCCCATGCAAATTTTAGACAGTCTTGTACTTGAGACATTCCACTTACATGAATGTGCAATTCAGTAATGACCTGCCATAGTAAACATTACAAATAAGGTTGTGGTACCGCATAAACACATATATATAACACCATTTCCCTTTTGGTTTGACCCACTTCCACTTATATATGAAGCCAAAAAATAAAGCAAAGTTGTCTGGTTCCCAACCAAACCCCACTGCTGACAGCAGCAGAAGAATGGTTGGACAAAAGCTTACTTTGAAATTCTGTGTAACAAGCAGGGCTACAGCCAAAAAAGGCCCTATGGACAGTGTGCCTACTGAAGGTAATAATGTGGATTCATCAGGCTCTCAGTCTGGTAGGCAATTGGGAATCTCTGCAGAGCAGCAAGCTGGCCATAATGCTGGCAGGTGGCTGTCATAATATCACAACAACCTGTATTAGCAAGTATGTTGTCAGCTCATACCAAAGCATTGATGAGGCAGCTAAGGGCAGTGACTGATGGGATAGATGCAATGGCCCAGAGAAGTCAGGAAATAGTCTAGAAATAGGATAAGCAGTTGTAGGTGTAGAGCAAGCAAAATCCCAGGTAGAGAAAGCAGTATGTTTGCTGCAACAAAGGAACTCAAGTAGCTCAATATCACAGCTGAGAATTAAGCCATTTCCTGATGTAACAGTAGAGGAATACAGTACAGTCTTTGAAGCATGACAACAGTGCCCAAAGATAATGCCCACAGAAAAGCCTATCACAGAATGGGAGGGAGAAGTTGTAGTGTTTATATCAAAGCCCAAAAATCAAATGATATTGAAGATTGGTGATGCTGCTGAGTGCAATGATGAAGAGTAGGCTAATATTCAAGAGGCTGTTAGAAGTCCAGCACACCATGGCCCCTGGGCTGGCATATCACAGGACCACCAGGAACTAAAGGCCAGGCAGAATGTGCTTGGCTTGTTCCATGTGCATTGTCCTGGATTCAAACAAGCCAATGGATTCTGGGCCAGCAATGGTATGCTAAGAAAGTACCTCAAGAATAGCAGAAACTGTCAACAGCAGAAGAACAAGGGTGCAATGGCTAAAAACCAGTGGCTTCCTCAAGAGCTGGTTACAAGCAGGGCCAAAAGCCCCAAACAAGTGTCAAAGTGACATCCGGTAGCTGGCAGCATGCCAATAAGGGGAAAGCAGGCAGACACAGATGCACCAGCACATTATTTGCAAGGAAAAGGTGAAGTTCCACTCAAGAAGCACTCAGTCAAAGTAGCAGTGAAGGACCTGGTAATGATAAAATCTGTGGTTACCTTAGGAGCCTGTTACAGCATGGGCTGAGAGCTCAAGACCAGCAGGAAAGAAGTGCCAGGTTGCCTGCAGAGTGCCAGCAAAGGACAAACAGGCCAAGACAAATGCATAAGAGCAGCATTTATCAAGGAGAAAATGTAGTCCAATACATGAAGCACTCAGTTAAAGTAGCAGTGAAAGACCTTGAAGTGATGAAGGATAAGGTAATGAGAGAAAAGTCTACCCAAGCCAGAGACAGGGAAGCATAAGAGAAAAGCAGACTGAATGCCACCATAGCCAAGAAGAATTACCAGCAAGAAAACAGTTGTGTTCACAAGAGTTGGAAGTGCAGCCAGTTGAGCTACACTCCATTGAGGTAGTTGTGTTTGCAGAGAAAGGCACTTTGTATACCACAGCCTCCATGTCCTCCATTGTTTACAGAGTAGAGATCCCACCAACAGACAAAGTAACAATGTCAAGAACTCAAGAGGCTATCACAATGCCTTCAGTGAAATTTTGGAACATTATAGGCACACCAAGAGGTTGCAGCACTCATTCAAGAGTAGTGCTTCAGAAAATGCACATAAATATTGCAAGGATTTATTGCAAAGACTAGCTGATGAGGTGCTAGACCTTACAGTGCTGGGTAAAGTCCAGGACAGATGGGAATCAGTGAATGAACAGTGGCATAAAGCCATAGGGTTGCTGCCAAATCAATGGAAACAGAGTGTTACAGCAGAACTACTTATTTGGTGGTGGATTTTAATGGAGCTACTTGACAAGTGTGGGGTTGAGCTTCATGTTAGTGAAGGGTATAGAGACATGTATAGGTGAATACAATTGGCAATTGAGGTACAACTGAAGTATCAACAGAAATAAAACAATGTTATGCATGAAAGGTAAGAGAAACAGTTGAGTCAGGAAGTAAGGAGTGTGAAGAAGAGGCAATAGCCAAATAATGCACACAAACATAGCAGGTAATGGAGTGTCTGGGATCAGAAAGTAGGACAATTGGCAGAGAACCTATCAAAAGCCACTTTTGTATTGTTGTGATGAAAAATCTGGACTAAGTTTTGTGTGAAATCTGGGGGCAATTATTTTTTGATGGTCTTTGCATGATGTCCTGATAAGATCAATATCTTTTAGTTACAGGACTTTAAATTTGTGATAGCCTTTTGATGGGATCCTCACAATAGTTTTTCATAGGGAAAGTATGCTAGGTTTCTACTGGTCACAAGCCAATTTCTACACCATTCAGTATGGAATTCACAAACACAAGAGCCAGAGTGCACCTAGAAGGGGGACTAGAATCTAGCAGGGTAAAGGAGTATATTGGCTAAGTACCAGGAAGTTCTTTACAGATATTCAGGAGATATTCATAGGAATAGTGGTGGCAATCAAGCATATGTTTGCAAGATGTCTATATTACCAGCAATACAAGGTGTATGGCAACTTTGCAAGTATCATGCTAAAAAGCTGTAATGTTAGGGTGATAGAAGTGCATCAATTGCAGTGGGTGCGTGCATAGGTAAAGGTTAGTAAGCAAGAGGCTACAGTTTTTTTGATTCAAACTATATGTGGAATACCCAAGGTGCTAGTGAGTAAGCAAATAAAGAGAGGTAATTCTACAGTGGAATATATAAATGGCGCAAGGGGAGGTAGAAAAAGAAAATGCCATTTGGTAAATTGGTACACTGTCAACTTTCTTGCCATATAAGGCAATTGGATGCATTGGCTGGCTAGGTCCACTGAAATAGATGAAGAGCTCACTAAAACCATTGGAATGCCATGCAATTCTTGCCAAAAGATTGCTTAAACACCAACATGTTTTTTACTTTATTTGGCAGTAAAATCAGCAAAATGCTGTTGCAATCCCATCATAAGATTGTGTTGAGGGTAAATAATTCCAAGCTGCCAGTATTCTGACAAACTCACTGCATGATTCTGATGGCTGATCTGGACTAGATCCACTTGCAGGACCAAATTTTTTCTCATAGCAAGAGTTCCTGCCAAAGTCATGGAAAAAGGGTGTTCCAGTAGTGATACTTATTGAATTATGAATTTTAATGGAGCTACTTGTTCAGTGTGGGGTTGGGCTTAATTTTGGTTTTGGGTACAGGGACTTGTATAGGTCAATACAATTGGCAATTGAGGTACAACTGAAGTTGCAACTAAAGATTGAATGGAAATAAACCAATTTGTACCCGTGAAAAGTAAGAGCTTTAGTTGAGTCAGGAAGTTAGATGTATAACAAGGAGGTAATAGCCAATCAATGCACATATATGTAGGATATGAATGAGGTTCCAGGGTAAGAAAGTGAGAGAATTGGCAGAGATCCAATTAAAAGCCCCTTATGTATTGTTGTGACAAATACTTTTAGCCAAGTTAGATTTGGGGTGCAATTTTTTTTACATTCTTTGCACAGTATCCTGATGGACCAATGCCTCTTGGCCATAGGATTTCAATTTTGTGACAGCCTTTTCAAAGGATCATCACATTTATTTTGCATAGGGAGAGTATCCACCCCATTTTTTTCCACAGCTGTTGTGTCATTGCATTTTGGGATTTTGGCATCATGCAGTAAGAGTAGCCAAAACACCATCGAGTTTCCTATCAAGGACATGGCCAGGAAATAGTAGAGGTTATGATCTAAGTGACCAAGTTTATGTAATATTTGGGTATGAGTACAAAAATACCAACACTCCCAATCTACTGAGTAAGCAATCTTATGTATAGGTAGAGGGATAGTAGCTTATCCCCTTGGTTAAGTACTTGTCGATGGGTATTATTCGGGATACAAACGCAATTTCCATATGGAATGAAACAGATGCGACTTTATTACAGGTATGAGATGCCACTACAAATCGCTTTAGAGTCAGCCTACTGTCCTGGGGCACCGGATGCCTTCCGACCTTTGGTTTCGGGGACAAAGAACATCACGAACAAGGTGCCGCAAATACATATCACCGCGAACGGCAGAAAAGAGTAATTCTTTAGGCCATCCTTCATCGGTGGAAAGACTTGTCCAATGACGAAGTTGAAGAGCCAATTTACTGCAGTCGCGGTGGAGCTGGTGGCAGCGACCGCGTATGTGGGGACCAACTCGGGGACTAACATCCACGGGATAGGCCCAAGACCCACGGCGAACGAAGCTACAAATAGCATGACGGCAATGACCATGAGCACATCGATATGAAGCACCGAGGCGAGCACAATCAGCACTGAGCAGATACACATGCCAACCCCGCTCGAGTACAACAGTGGCTTTCTACCAGCACGATCGATCAGGGCCACCGACACCAGAGTCATGACCAGGTTGATCCCCGCGACGCCAACGGTGACGTATTGGGAATTGCTGACCCCGAAAATGTCGTTGAAGATCGAGGTTGAGTAGTAGATCACACTGTTGATGCCGGATAACTGTTGATACGCATGCATCAGCAACGCGATGACAAACAGCCCTCGGAGATGGGAGTTCTTAATCACCTGCAACAGGTTGAGATTCTCGGATTCGCTTTGATCTTCTCTACCCATCGCCAATTGAAGCTGCTGAAACTCCTCATCTATCACACAGCCTCTTCGCAACTTCTGTAGGGCCATTCTAGCCTCATCTGGCTTGTGCTTAGAGAGTAGGTAGCTTGGCGTCTCAGTACACATCGATAGTAGGATGATCTGTAGAATCGGTGGGAAGATAGCGATGCCGAAGAGATACCTCCACCCTGGGATATTGGAAAGGCCGAGACCGATACAGTCGGCAACCAAGATCCCGATGACCATGAACAGCTGATACATCGTTCCAAGCACTCCGCGAGAACCATCCGTCGCAATTTCGGCGACATACAGGGGAGCCACGACGGAGCCTATACCACAACCGATACCAACGATGATTCTACCAACCACAAACTGGGCAGTGGTGGTGGCGGTGGCCACCAGTACAGCGCCCACAATATAAAAGAAGTTGTTCAAGAGCAAAGTCAATCGCCGTCCAAGTCGGTCGGCAGCCGTTCCAGCACACAATCCTCCTACCAGACCACCTATCGCAAGAATCCCAACTGCAAGCCCCCTACCAACGGTTGACTGATTAGTATCCATTCGAAATAGCCAGCCGCGCAACAGTATTACCAGGTACCCGAGCTCATGGAGATGCACGGCGGAAGTCCACCTCCGCTACCTTCGGATTGGCAATTTCTGATCACTGATTCCGGAGTGTTTGGGGCCGCGCTATTATAGCCGGCCGTGAAGGATGCCAGGGCGGCCGTCACCCCGCACAGCCAGATGTAGGGAGTAAACGAAATATCTCGGGAATCACGAGTAGTAACGTCATGAACACCCGAACTTTTTTTCTCAGGCATGTCACTAATAATTGTATGGTGAATTGATCAGGATTTCGAAGCAAGATTGGGTTCCTTTTATGCTAATGGCTGAGTTCCTGTATTCGCGCTTCCCGCTTACCGCTACAATCCACCCTGCATCTTTACTATTTAGGAAGCTGTTTCATTTCAACAACCGAAAACAGTTTCAGCGCATTTCAAAACCTGGTAGTGAGGGCGGTTTCAAGAGACAGGTGGTTTCCTGATCGGTGGTACAGTTTGTGAGGCATGATTAAAACATCCTCTGCAGCCTATCATTTCGTTCGAATCCTACAAAGTGATGACCAAAGGGATTCATCATCTGAAAGGATGCATATTGAGCTGCTGCTGATCTTTGCGTCCTATATATATGCGCTTCGGAAATTTTTGGTCATTGAGACATGGATCTGCCACCCTGTTTAGGCGCTCGATGTCATTCTGCCCAAGGGACGGAGTAGCATGAAACAATGGCTGAACCATGTGTCTTGAGGAAAGATACGCCCCACACACATGTGCTTGATGCAAGTGATTTATAAGTGGAGATTCACTTTGTTTCATTATCCAAGGTTGCGCAATAATACTCATTTTCACCTGGTTGGAGACAGAATGCCGTTATTTCGTCTTCCTCATGATTTTCCGTATTGCCAACAGTCTTAAGTAAAGCATCTCTGCTCGCCCTGTTGCCTCGTAGTCCTGTATTACGGAGAGCGATAGCAAATCATTCGTGTGAATTCTGATTGATAGTTGGCACACTGATTTGATCCATTCCCAATCACCAGCATTTTCATCCATAAAATAACTGATGTGGTGGCATGTGGAATGGATCTAGCATCCAGATTACTTTCTGACACGAGGATTGCTTTACATTGGGTAAATACTCGTAGTTGGCCGGGTCAGTCCGTTTTGAAGGGTTTTAAAAAGTTGAATGGCGGATCCAAAATTTCTCTATCACCCGAATACTTCCGCTTTTCTGAACAATGGGGTATGTTTAGGTCCGAAGCCCCGTACTAAGTGAGTAGTGGACCAAGACTCGACAACTTTCATAGCTATATTAGTGTTGGTAAATGTATGAGTGTTTTGATTTTTTTGGTAGGCACCAACATTTTGGAGCACCTGGAAGAGTAGTTCTGTCCTATAAGCCTCTATTCTTATTTATGGTGCGGGATACATAGCAATTGGAGAAATACCAAGTGTTATCACTGGTGAAATACTGTACTTCAATACTATTCTAAGCAAATCTGTGGGATCTTGTTATCGTTGTGCTGGTGACAGAATTTATTATTTACAGTATGGATTATAATTAGTCAAAGGTACACAGGTGGGCTTGAAATCTGCGCAAGATCTTCATTGTTTCACCATCTCATTAGGATTGCGACCCTTAGTCTCGGGTACCAAGAAGAAGGTGTACAAAATACCAAGAGCGCAAATGATTGCATAGGGAAGGAAGGAGTAGTCACCAAGTGCGTCCTTCATTGGAGGGAAGGTTTGGCCAATGACAAAGTTGAACAGCCAGTTGACGGCAGTGGCAGTGGAGCTGGCAGCTCCGATGGCATAGGTGGGAATGAGCTCAGGCATCAACATCCAGGGGATTGGACCAAGGCCGACAGCGAAGGTAGCCACAAAGAGCATCACAGCGACAACCATGAGTGTGTTGACCCCATAGATGGAGGCAATCACAATCAGCACTGAGCACACGCACATGCCAATACCACTGGTGTACAACAATGGCTTTCTGCCAACACGGTCGATCAGGGCTACCGAGACGAGGGTCATCACCAGGTTGAGGCACCCGACACCGACTGTGACATACTGGGAGTTGTCCACACCGAAGATGTCGTTGAAGATGTTGGTGGAGTAGAAGATGACACTGTTGATGCCGGAGAGCTGTTGGTAGGCGTGCATGATCATGGCAACGATGAAGAGCTTGCGAAGTCTGAAGTTCTTGAGCACCTGGACAATGTTGAGTGTGTCCTCCTTGCTCTCCTCACTGCGAGCAGCGCTGGTCAGCTCGTTGAACTCGTTGTCAATCACACATCCGCTGCGGAGCTTTTGCAGGGCAATTCTGGCCTCGTCGACCTTGTTCTTGGACAACAGATAGCCTGGGGTCTCAGTGCAGAATGGCAACAGGATCACTTGGAGGATGGGAGGGAAGATGGCAATGCCGAACAAGTATCTCCATCCTGGAACACTGGTCAACCCGAGACCGGCACAGTTGGCAGCCAAGATACCGATGACCATGAACAGCTGGTACATGGTACCGAGGATACCACGAGCACCTGAGGTGGAGATCTCGGCAACATACATCGGGGCGACCACAGAGCCAGCACCGCAAGCAATACCAATGATCACACGACCGGCCACGAACTGGGCCACGGTGGTGGCAGTGGCCACGAGGATGGCACCAGCGATGAAGAAGAAGTTGTTGAACAGCAGGGTCCACTTACGGCCGAATCTGTTGGCAGCTGGACCGGCACTAAGGCCACCAACGAGACCACCAATGGCGAGGATACCTACGGCAAGGCCCCAAGTACCAGACGACATGGGAAGACAGGCAGGGAGGCCACCATCACCATGGGCACTCATGTCACAGTTTCTGATGACTGACTCGGGAGTGTTGGGGGCGGCGCTATTGAATCCAGCGGCGAATGAAGCCAAGGCAGCGGTGATACCGCACAACCAAATGTAAGGAGTGAACTTGATGTCCTTAGAGTCACAAGTAGTAATATCGGAGTTGTGGATCTTCTTGTCTGACATTTCAGTAGGTAAGAAGTAATAATTGTTGAATGATGCTCAAGACCAATGATGATCTGGTATTTATAGTAGCAATCTTTTCGTCCAAGTGTAATGGAAAATGAAATATACCTGCATGAGGCGCTCAAAAGCCCGACTATTACCCAAATTACTCATGTATGCTCTAGGTAGGATTGATTCCTCCAGATTTGGATGATTCCAGAATCAAGGATTCGTTCCTTTAATGGAATGTGCTCCAAAGCCAATTGCCATATCGAGTGCGTGCCGAGTGTAGTTAAATAGCAATTACCGTATTTATAAAATGAAAGAAACATTGCGCCAAATGTGATATAATTCCTCACTACTTTGGCGAACCATTAGTGGGATTTGTAAAGGTAAAATGAGCTCTCTAAAATAGAAGGTATCAGTGCGTTAGAGTGAAGGTATTATTGAGACTTACCCGGTAGGGTTTGTTCTACTTGAATAAGCGCTCCAGAAAACACACCGTTATTTGAATACTCACTTTTCGTAAGGTATCATTGCACCGATACGTAAAAACCTAGTAGGGTTCATCAAATGCATGTGGACAAGTATATCAAAGATAGTTAGAGTCTGTGAGTTCTTGTAGAGTGGAAGATACATCAGTACGATGGATACCTTCGACTATTTACGTTTAGTAAACTGTACTTTGAGGCGGAATCCTAAATGATTGAAAAAGTATGGGAGTATATCACTTGGTGTTGTTTCCAAACTTTCAAAGTCAATATTTCGTTTGTAACGTGAAAGGATCGATTGTATGTCTTGAAAAGCTAGGCTCCAGTAGTAATATTAGTAAAAACTGCATATTATGCAACTACACGGAGGTTATCGACAAGTTCATTTACAGTTCTTCTTTGATATGCAGCACTCAACACACGACATGGATGAAGAAACAGTAGGATAAGCAATTTTTGACCACTCGTTTGTAGGTCCTACGAACCTAGACCTAGCGCCAAAACTATACTTAACCATATTGTTGCCTACTACTTAATTCAAGCCACTGGTATTGCTAGATACAGGATCATATGGCAGTTGAAACTAGATGGTCCGTATATACACAGAAAGATATGCAATCATGAAAAGGTCGCACCAACAAAGGGTATGCTTCCTCTATACAGTAACAAACTCTAATATATCGATCGAAATATAGTATATTTTGGCCAGAACTTCAGGCATTACCATAGTTCATGCATGAGCGACTAAAGCATCGATTCATACTCTAGGCAAGGGGTGGCCAGGGGTAGAACTCAACCGATGATATGCTGTACATGGTTATTCCGGATATTGAAGGTTTTAAACTACAAGGTCCTATTGGCTGCATATAAAGTATCACAAAAAACACATCGTAAGGGTTTGGCGCAACATTACACGTCAGATCATCACAATACAACGTTAAACCTAAATGCCAATTTTAGATACACGAATAACTTCAAAAATTGAATATCTGGACTGGTCGACCCCAAAATAACTTCAAGAATGCTGAGAATTGATAATTTGGACCTTCCCCCTGTAATGTATTGATCTCAGTACGCTTTCTTCGATTAGCCAAGCACTGTGTATGATGAGCTGGCTATCCTTCAGTACACTGTACATAAATCACAGTCATAGTACATTCCAATCTCCGAAGATCCCAGGAGATATGTATCAAATTTATCCAGGTCAAGTTATCCAGCTGAGATAAAACACATTCTCACCATCTAAATGTAGCAAAGACCAACAAGCCACTAACAACACTCTAATCCAAAGAGGTAGATTCATTGGTGAGGTGGATCACAACGTAGTGGCAAAAGTACAAAACCAAATGAACTCCGAACAAATCCGGAAATTAAAGGTGAAGCCCAGTAAACTCAAATTCAGTATCTCGTTATTTCTAGATCCGTACAAATATGGCAAGATTAATCACATATACGGTACACTATTAATTGTTAATTCATCTAATTCTAGCCCTTGCACCTGAGATGAGTATCTTATTTATATAGCTAAGTATCATCAAAGGTTTTCCATTCTAGTTTTAAGTATGTCAGACAAGAAGATCCACAACTCCGATATTACTACTTGTGACTCTAAGGACATCAAGTTCACTCCTTACATTTGGCTGTGCGGCATCACCGCTGCCTTGGCTTCATTCGCCGCTGGATTCAATAGCGCCGCCCCCAACACTCCCGAGTCAGTCATCAGAAACTGTGACATGAGTGCCCATGGTGATGGTGGCCTCCCTGCCTGTCTTCCCATGTCGTCTGGTACTTGGGGCCTTGCCGTAGGTATCCTTGCCATTGGTGGTCTCGTTGGTGGTCTCAGTGCCGGTCCAGCTGCCAACAGATTCGGCCGTAAGTGGACCCTGCTGTTCAACAACTTCTTCTTCATCGCTGGTGCCATCCTCGTGGCCACTGCTACCACCGTGGCCCAGTTCGTGGCCGGTCGTGTGATCATTGGTATTGCTTGCGGTGCTGGTTCGGTGGTGGCCCCGATGTATGTTGCCGAGATCTCCACCTCAGGTGCTCGTGGTATCCTCGGTACCATGTACCAGCTGTTCATGGTCATCGGTATCTTGGCTGCCAACTGTGCCGGTCTCGGGTTGACCAGTGTTCCAGGATGGAGATACTTGTTCGGCATTGCCATCTTCCCTCCCATCCTCCAAGTGATCCTGTTGCCATTCTGCACTGAGACCCCAGGCTACCTCTTGTCCAAGAACAAGGTCGACGAGGCCAGAATTGCTCTGCAAAAGCTCCGCAGCGGATGTGTGATTGACAACGAGTTCAACGAGCTGACCAGCGCTGCTCGCAGTGAGGAGAGCAAGGAGGACACACTCAACATTGTCCAGGTGCTCAAGAACTTCAGACTTCGCAAGCTCTTCATCGTTGCCATGATCATGCACGCCTACCAACAGCTCTCCGGCATCAACAGTGTCATCTTCTACTCCACCAACATCTTCAACGACATCTTCGGTGTGGACAACTCCCAGTATGTCACAGTCGGTGTCGGGTGCCTCAACCTGGTGATGACCCTCGTCTCGGTAGCCCTGATCGACCGTGTTGGCAGAAAGCCATTGTTGTACACCAGTGGTATTGGCATGTGCGTGTGCTCAGTGCTGATTGTGATTGCCTCCATCTATGGGGTCAACACACTCATGGTTGTCGCTGTGATGCTCTTTGTGGCTACCTTCGCTGTCGGCCTTGGTCCAATCCCCTGGATGTTGATGCCTGAGCTCATTCCCACCTATGCCATCGGAGCTGCCAGCTCCACTGCCACTGCCGTCAACTGGTTGTTCAACTTTGTCATTGGCCAAACCTTCCCTCCAATGAAGGACGCACTTGGTGACTACTCCTTCCTTCCCTATGCAATCATTTGCGCTCTTGGTATTTTGTACACCTTCTTCTTGGTACCCGAGACTAAGGGTCGCAATCCCAATGAGATGGTGAAGCAATGAGGATCTAATAGTCCTAATACGATGGTGACCGAGCTACTACTCATCGTGTAACTCACAAATCAATATCCAAGCATGCTAATCGGTCACCAACACTATGTAAATAATAAACCTATCTTATAAACATACATATACCTTTGTGATGTTAGAATGTCAGTCAAAATGAGATGGTATGGAGCGTATGGGAGGTTCAGTGGCTATGTCGTATTACTCAACAACGTGGCTGAACAAAGGTATTTGTTTCTCAATATCGTCGCATTGAAGATCAAATTCATGGTTTGAATTTAGTAGCCATGCCTAAATGGAACCAAATTTTGGGTGACTCCGTTCAATATGCAACAGGTAAAATGTCTCAGTAGGAATAGTCTACCCAACAATCAAGGAATTCAGTTTATGGGAATTGCGAAATCTCCCGTTCTTCCAAATACATATTCTTTCAGATATTTAAGGGACCAGGTAACTCTGGAAACAATGGCTCTCGACCATGATAACCCAATCGTACTGAGACAATTGCGAACTCACATCTATGGTTAAAGTTCAATCTCAATATAGGAACTAATCATGGCAACTCCGTTGTGAAACACTCACCAATAGGTAGCGGATCTCTGTGCACGGCCTGGAATATTATGTTGACCATTGGGCATACTTCCATAAAGAGAGTATTTGAACTGGAGTGAAGTTGTTTCACTACTCCACTGTAATGGATTTCTAGAATACTCATAAAAGGCAAAATGAAATAAAATTTTTCTTCGCTGAAATCGGCGAGGCACAGTCATTCCGAATCTAAATGTGGTGTTCGGGATTGTTTCGTACCACTTGATCGGCTCGTGCGACCTTTGTTGCAGGTTCTGGTTCATATATTGGAATGATCACCATGAATATAAATATCATAGCCACTGATATGCTTAATCATTCAAAGTACTTCGCATCAGAATCACAACAATGTCAGACAAAAAGATCCACAACTCCGATATTACTACTTGTGACTCTAAGGACATCAAGTTCACTCCTTACATTTGGCTGTGCGGTATCACCGCTGCCTTGGCTTCATTCGCCGCTGGATTCAATAGCGCCGCCCCCAACACTCCCGAGTCAGTCATCAGAAACTGTGACATGAGTGCCCATGGTGATGGTGGCCTCCCTGCCTGTCTTCCCATGTCGTCTGGTACTTGGGGCCTTGCCGTAGGTATCCTCGCCATTGGTGGTCTCGTTGGTGGCCTTAGTGCCGGCCCAGCTGCCAACAAATTCGGCCGTAAGTGGACCCTGCTGTTCAACAACTTCTTCTTCATCGCTGGTGCCATCCTCGTGGCCACTGCTACCACCGTGGCCCAGTTCGTGGCCGGTCGTGTGATCATTGGTATTGCTTGCGGTGCTGGTTCGGTGGTGGCCCCGATGTATGTTGCCGAGATCTCCACCTCAGGTGCTCGTGGTATCCTCGGTACCATGTACCAGCTGTTCATGGTCATCGGTATCTTGGCTGCCAACTGCGCCGGCCTTGGGTTGACCAGCGTTCCAGGATGGAGATACTTGTTCGGCATTGCCATCTTCCCTCCCATCCTCCAAGTGATCCTGTTGCCATTCTGCACTGAGACCCCAGGCTATCTGTTGTCCAAGAACAAGGTCGACGAGGCCAGAATTGCCCTGCAAAAGCTCCGCAGCGGATGTGTGATTGACAACGAGTTCAACGAGCTGACCAGCGCTGCCCGCAGTGAGGAGAGCAAGGAGGACACACTCAACATTGTCCAGGTGCTCAAGAACTTCAGACTTCGCAAGCTCTTCATCGTTGCCATGATCATGCACGCCTACCAACAGCTCTCCGGCATCAACAGTGTCATCTTCTACTCCACCAACATCTTCAACGACATCTTCGGTGTGGACAACTCCCAGTATGTCACAGTCGGTGTCGGATGCCTCAACCTGGTGATGACCCTCGTCTCGGTAGCCCTGATCGACCGTGTTGGCAGAAAGCCATTGTTGTACACCAGTGGTATTGGGATGTGCGTGTGCTCAGTGCTGATTGTGATTGCCTCCATCTATGGGGTCAACACACTCATGGTTGTCGCTGTGATGCTCTTTGTGGCTACCTTCGCTGTCGGCCTTGGTCCCATCCCCTGGATGTTGATGCCTGAGCTCATTCCCACCTATGCCATCGGAGCTGCCAGCTCCACTGCTACTGCCGTCAACTGGCTGTTCAACTTCGTCATTGGTCAAACCTTCCCTCCAATGAAGGATGCACTTGGTGACTACTCCTTCCTTCCCTATGCAATCATTTGTGCCCTTGGTATTGCGTACACCTTCTTCCTGGTCCCGGAGACCAAAGGTCGCAATCCTAATGAGATGGTTAAAGAGTGATCAGTATTTTAACAGTTTATGCAATCCACTAGTAGCAAACAGCTTTGTACATAATAAACATGCTTGATTTAAATTGTTTATGGTAACCTGACATTCAATCATAATTTGCTTTTCGAAGTTGAACGTTTTTCGCGTTGATAATTTGGAAATCACCATACGTTTTTAAAAATTGGTTGCTACTGTTGGCCGACGCCCATTATTCTTCGAATACTGATTCTCATGCTACAGTTTGTGGCACTCCAGTTGTATAGATAATTATCTGAATTGAACATACCTCTTGGGATTCACTGTGTAGATATTTAATTCCTTCATTCATTTGCCATCTCTGATGTTGATCCAAGAAACACGATATGGTGATCAGTTCATGGATGGCAAATTCATCTAACGAATACTGCAAGGATTCAGAATAATGCTACATCTGGATGGGACAGGATCTCCTGGATGGCTTTTTCGTATCCGCAAGATTCATCCCGATAAATTCCCAGTGGTCTATCTATTCTAATACCGATCGCCCTTCTTGAGCGAGTGCATCATCATATATCGAGCAAAATCAAATTTAAAAACCAACTTTGGAAGCATTATTACATATATAGCCCCCCCCCACCCCTTTGCTACATAACGCTTGTCCATTGATAGTTCCATTATGAGGAAAAATCCATAATTTGGAATCATCCAAATCCGGAGAAATTAAACCTACTTAAAGCGTGGAACAGTCATTTGAGGAATACCTGGTTTTCGAACGATCTGTACGATCAAGTGCTTACTATGCATTCACAAGCAGATAGAATCTTCATCGCCTGGAATATCATTCCACCTTTATTATCTGTAACTTCCGATGATGCTGGATATAACGATATACAGCTGCGATATTGCTACTTGAAAGACCAAGGTAATCATGTTCTCTCTCCTTGCTTACATTTAGGAGACCATTATCACCTTTGGGTTCATTAGACCATCCGGCAACACACTCATGGTTGTCGCTGTGATGCTCTTTGTGGCCACCTTCGCTATCGGCCTTGGCCCAATCCCTTCGATGTTGATGCCCAAGCTCGTCCCCACATACACCTTTTGAGCTACCAATTCCACAATCAAAACTATGAATTATTCGTTTCACTTTGTTATTACCCAAATGCCATACACTCAAAGAAATAGTCAAGGACTTACTACAAATATCAATGTAATGGTATGTAATAATACATATGCTTATAATTTTATGCAACGAATAAAATACACTGAACTAACGCGAGGTGCATTCATAATTACTCATGTAACGGGTTGTTTTTTCCTGTATTAAGAACATTCATAATTTCATCTAGTAACTATCGGCATGAAGCGTTTCAGATGATGGTTGTGATACTAGAATCTGTTTGTATCCTAACACCCCAATGCAAGACACATGTGACTATACATTTCGAAGCAAGTGTGATTTTCAGTACACGCGTAGCCATCGCGTTGAACGTATCTTTCAAAGCTATTGAAGGGGGTACGAACATGTATTCTTTCAACAACTAAGACACTTAACCTTTTTGGCAATACCAAGATCGTTCTATAACTCTCCTGACAAGATAAATAGACAAACTCGTTACATAGGTTCATATACAGATATATACAATACTGTTTGGGTTGGTATACTTCCCCTCAGTTGAGAAATAGAGTTAGAGGTGGGCAACCATAATTAGTGATAGTAAATAAATTAATGTTCCCTGGTAGAGCTCCTTTTGGCGCGCTTTTGTCTGGAGCAATCTTGTTTCATTGATGTATGATTCTAGAATCATTCATTTAGGTTTGATTGAGATCCATTTTCCGTCCAAAAGCGTGTGTCGCACTGTAAATTCCTTGCTTTATTTGGAATATTGATTCAATTCCACACTCCCAATATTGGGATGTGGCTCTAGCATATAATAATATAAATAACCCTTAAATTTCAACCAAATAATCAATCAAAATTCTTCAGATCTAGGTTTCAAATATGACCGACAAGAAAAATCATAACTCCGATATCACTACTTGTGATTCCAAGGATGTCAAGTTCACTCCTTACATTTGGCTGTGCGGTATCACCGCTGCCTTGGCTTCATTCGCCGCTGGATTCAATAGCGCCGCCCCCAACACTCCCGAGTCAGTCATCAGAAACTGTGACATGAGTGCCCATGGTGATGGTGGCCTCCCTGCCTGTCTTCCCATGTCGTCTGGTACTTGGGGCCTTGCCGTAGGTATCCTCGCCATTGGTGGTCTCGTTGGTGGCCTCAGTGCCGGCCCAGCTGCCAACAGATTCGGCCGTAAGTGGACCCTGCTGTTCAACAACTTCTTCTTCATCGCTGGTGCCATCCTCGTGGCCACTGCCACCACCGTGGCCCAGTTCGTGGCCGGTCGTGTGATCATTGGTATTGCTTGCGGTGCTGGCTCTGTGGTCGCCCCGATGTATGTTGCCGAGATCTCCACCTCAGGTGCTCGTGGTATCCTCGGTACCATGTACCAGCTGTTCATGGTCATCGGTATCTTGGCTGCCAACTGTGCCGGCCTTGGGTTGACCAGTGTTCCAGGATGGAGATACTTGTTCGGCATTGCCATCTTCCCTCCCATCCTCCAAGTGATCCTGTTGCCATTCTGCACTGAGACCCCAGGCTACCTCTTGTCCAAGAACAAGGTCGACGAGGCCAGAATTGCCCTGCAAAAGCTCCGCAGCGGATGTGTGATCGACAACGAGTTCAACGAGCTGACCAGCGCAGCTCGCAGTGAGGAGAGCAAGGAGGACACACTCAACATTGTCCAGGTGCTCAAGAACTTCAGACTTCGCAAGCTCTTCATCGTTGCCATGATCATGCACGCCTACCAACAGCTCTCCGGCATCAACAGTGTCATCTTCTACTCCACCAACATCTTCAACGACATCTTCGGTGTGGACAACTCACAGTATGTCACAGTCGGTGTCGGGTGCCTCAACCTGGTGATGACCCTCGTCTCGGTAGCCCTGATCGACCGTGTTGGCAGAAAGCCATTGTTGTACACCAGTGGTATTGGCATGTGCGTGTGCTCAGTGCTGATCGTGATTGCCTCCATCTATGGGGTCAACACACTCATGGTTGTCGCTGTGATGCTCTTTGTGGCTACCTTCGCTGTCGGCCTTGGTCCCATCCCCTGGATGTTGATGCCTGAGCTCATTCCCACCTATGCCATCGGAGCTGCCAGCTCCACTGCCACTGCCGTCAACTGGCTGTTCAACTTTGTCATTGGCCAAACCTTCCCTCCAATGAAGGACGCACTTGGTGACTACTCTTTCCTTCCCTATGCAGTCATTTGTGCCCTTGGCATTGCGTACACCTTCTTCCTGGTCCCTGAGACTAAGGGTCGTAACCCTAATGAGATGGTGAAGGAGTAAATATCTTACCCACCAACTCATCACTTTGTTACTGCACTAATAATTAATGATTTAATGTACATAATAAATCACAAATATCTCACCAGCCATACATCAATTGCAATTTCTATTGTGTCAAATCATTGATTTTTAATCGTGTACACCTAGTATAATAGATCTGTATTTCTGCAATGGAGATTTTGATCAGCAGGATCAAAGTTGAACTCTTTTGCACCATGTGTTGGGCTAACGTGCGCGCATCTGGCCTAGTGGCTCCTCTAAATCAGCATTAATCCCTAAATTGTAGCATTCCTCGAATCGCTCCGAAAATTTGCCGCAACAAACAATTGTATTCCAAATCCATTGTTCCTCGATCATCCAGCGTTGGTAGCTTCAAGTGTTCAAATTTGACTGGGTTGTTTAATGGGCAGACGCATTTAACCCAGAAATTTTGGTAGGTTTCAAATTGGTCTGGATTTCTCTGTTCGTGGGGTCTGAATATGGTGGTTACCTTATTTATCACTTGGGCTTGACCTTACAAGCGCCCAGTGAAGTAGCACCGGATATGTTTAAAATGCTTGTTTCATTTCGTATAGGGACTTGTAGCCTGGAGCTATAGTGTCTCACTACTCCGCAACAAGCAATTCTAGAAATGTTCACAAATGGCATGATTAGATCGCCCATCAGTTAGATAAGTAGTTAATTCAATCGCGATAACACATTCTAGTACCTGGACACTACGCACTCATGCATATAAATATCCCATCAACTCTAATCTGAGTATCAATCAAAATACTTCAGATCTAGGTTTCAAATATGACCGACAAGAAAAATCATAACTCCGATATCACTACTTGTGATTCCAAGGATGTCAAGTTTACTCCTTACATTTGGTTGTGCGGCATCACCGCTGCCTTGGCTTCATTCGCCGCTGGATTCAATAGCGCCGCCCCCAACACTCCCGAGTCAGTCATCAGAAACTGTGACATGAGTGCCCATGGTGATGGTGGCCTCCCTGCCTGTCTTCCCATGTCGTCTGGTACTTGGGGCCTTGCCGTGGGTATCCTTGCCATTGGTGGTCTCGTGGGTGGCCTCAGTGCCGGTCCAGCTGCCAACAGATTCGGCCGTAAGTGGACCCTGCTGTTCAACAACTTCTTCTTCATCGCTGGTGCCATCCTCGTGGCCACTGCCACCACCGTGGCCCAGTTCGTGGCCGGTCGTGTGATCATTGGTATTGCTTGCGGTGCTGGCTCTGTGGTCGCCCCGATGTATGTTGCCGAGATCTCCACCTCAGGTGCTCGTGGTATCCTCGGTACCATGTACCAGCTGTTCATGGTCATCGGTATCTTGGCTGCCAACTGTGCTGGTCTCGGGTTGACCAGTGTTCCAGGATGGAGATACTTGTTCGGCATTGCCATCTTCCCTCCCATCCTCCAAGTGATCCTGTTGCCATTCTGCACTGAGACCCCAGGCTATCTCTTGTCCAAGAACAAGGTCGACGAGGCCAGAATTGCCCTGCAAAAGCTCCGCAGCGGATGTGTGATTGACAACGAGTTCAACGAGCTGACCAGCGCAGCTCGCAGTGAGGAGAGCAAGGAGGACACACTCAACATTGTCCAGGTGCTCAAGAACTTCAGACTTCGCAAGCTCTTCATCGTTGCCATGATCATGCACGCCTACCAACAGCTCTCCGGCATCAACAGTGTCATCTTCTACTCCACCAACATCTTCAACGACATCTTCGGTGTGGACAACTCCCAGTATGTCACAGTCGGTGTCGGGTGCCTCAACCTGGTGATGACCCTCGTCTCGGTAGCCCTGATCGACCGTGTTGGCAGAAAGCCATTGCTGTACATCAGTGGTATTGGCATGTGTGTGTGCTCAGTGCTGATCGTGATTGCCTCCATCTATGGGGTCAACACACTCATGGTTGTCGCTGTGATGCTCTTTGTGGCCACCTTCGCTGTCGGCCTTGGTCCCATCCCCTGGATGTTGATGCCTGAGCTCATTCCCACCTATGCCATCGGAGCTGCCAGCTCCACTGCCACTGCCGTCAACTGGCTGTTCAACTTTGTCATCGGTCAAACCTTCCCTCCAATGAAGGACGCACTTGGTGACTACTCTTTCCTTCCCTATGCAGTCATTTGTGCCCTTGGCATTGCGTACACCTTCTTCCTGGTCCCTGAGACTAAGGGTCGTAACCCTAATGAGATGGTTAAGGAGTAATTGATTGCTAAATGTTTTATACAACGAACTTCTTTACCTAACTCCACCCATCGTCTACCGTGGTTGGAAACATTAGCATTGTACATAATAAACACACTTCGCACCCACTTTTTGTGTGCTCTTGAATGATTTTCTATGGCACCGATTTGAGCCTTTACTAATAATTCGTGGGAAAACGTAACAATGATGGTTGATTTTCAGACAATTTTCCACTAAATTTCGAAATAACATCATATCCAGATATTGGTCGCTCAACAAATTGAATGTATTGCCTCTCGGTTAATATGTCTAATTCATCCACACCATCCCTGCAACCAATCGAAGCGTTCTCCAGAAACATTTAGACTTATGCCCCAGCGTCTGATGCTATCAGTTCTAGTTTCGGAGGTAATATTGACCTTTTGGCTGTTATTTACGCTAATATATTTTATTCTCCTTGATGGAACTTTGTTCCCCCCTGATATGTAGCTTTGGAGAGTTTTTGAAGTAGCTAAATGAGACAATAACCAACTTGGGATGGATATCTGAATCGGGGTTCAATAAGGTTTGATTTGATCATTATTTTGCATTCACCATCCTTTCGAGATTCGCGAACACCAGCTTCCATACTGATCCAATGATTACCCCTTTTGTTGATATTGAAGATGAGCCGATGCCAAATATCTGTTTGCTTCGAAAGCACTATTCAGCTTGTGCTACTATGATGATGTGTTCTAGCTTCCATCCTCCTCCACATCCCACAGTATAAATACAAGTATGCATCGCCGTTAGGTGCATCATCCAATATTATTTATCCTTACATTTATGACCGACAAAAAAATTCATAACTCCGATATCACTACTTGTGATTCCAAGGATGTCAAGTTTACTCCTTACATTTGGTTGTGCGGCATCACCGCTGCCTTGGCTTCATTCGCCGCTGGATTCAATAGTGCCGCCCCCAACACTCCCGAGTCAGTCATCAGAAACTGTGACATGAGTGCCCATGGTGATGGTGGCCTCCCTGCCTGTCTTCCCATGTCGTCTGGTACTTGGGGCCTTGCCGTGGGTATCCTCGCCATTGGTGGTCTCGTTGGTGGCCTCAGTGCCGGTCCAGCTGCCAACAGATTCGGCCGTAAGTGGACCCTGCTGTTCAACAACTTCTTCTTCATCGCTGGTGCCATCCTCGTGGCCACTGCTACCACCGTGGCCCAGTTCGTGGCCGGTCGTGTGATCATTGGTATTGCTTGCGGTGCTGGCTCTGTGGTCGCCCCGATGTATGTTGCCGAGATCTCCACCTCAGGTGCTCGTGGTATCCTCGGTACCATGTACCAGCTGTTCATGGTCATCGGTATCTTGGCTGCCAACTGTGCTGGTCTCGGGTTGACCAGTGTTCCAGGATGGAGATACTTGTTCGGCATTGCCATCTTCCCTCCCATCCTCCAAGTGATCCTGTTGCCATTCTGCACTGAGACCCCAGGCTATCTCTTGTCCAAGAACAAGGTCGACGAGGCCAGAATTGCCCTGCAAAAGCTCCGCAGCGGATGTGTGATTGACAACGAGTTCAACGAGCTGACCAGCGCAGCTCGCAGTGAGGAGAGCAAGGAGGACACACTCAACATTGTCCAGGTGCTCAAGAACTTCAGACTTCGCAAGCTCTTCATCGTTGCCATGATCATGCACGCCTACCAACAGCTCTCCGGCATCAACAGTGTCATCTTCTACTCCACCAACATCTTCAACGACATCTTCGGTGTGGACAACTCCCAGTATGTCACAGTCGGTGTCGGGTGCCTCAACCTGGTGATGACCCTCGTCTCGGTAGCCCTGATCGACCGTGTTGGCAGAAAGCCATTGTTGTACACCAGTGGTATTGGGATGTGCGTGTGCTCAGTGCTGATTGTGATTGCCTCCATCTATGGGGTCAACACACTCATGGTTGTCGCTGTGATGCTCTTTGTGGCCACCTTCGCTGTCGGCCTTGGTCCAATCCCCTGGATGTTGATGCCTGAGCTCATTCCCACCTATGCCATCGGAGCTGCCAGCTCCACTGCCACTGCCGTCAACTGGCTGTTCAACTTTGTCATCGGTCAAACCTTCCCTCCAATGAAGGACGCACTTGGTGACTACTCTTTCCTTCCCTATGCAGTTATTTGTGCCCTTGGTATTGCGTACACCTTCTTCCTTGTCCCTGAGACCAAGGGTCGCAACCCAAATGAGATGGTCAAGGAGTAAATATTTCGTGGAATAACCCCCTGATATAACCCATCCTCTACCTATCATCTTCGGAAATAATCACATTGTATATAATAAACACTTACCAATCTTCAATTGGTGAGGTCGACCGCTGATATCTGGAAACATTGAGTTTACTCTCCCAGTACATGTGGAAATTGGTTCTACTATTATTGGCATGGCGATAGTGATTTCCACTCACATGTCACATCTCCCTTGTTCATGCGATGTTCACCAATGGCACTTTCATTTACACATCCATGGAGTCGGATATCCTAAGTTTATTACAGAATTTACTTCACATAAATTACTCGATCACGATTCCGCAAGCAATGATTTGATCGAGTTGGAATTGATGGACATTGTTTCTGTCTAGATACCAGTATGATATTAATTCTGGAAAATTGGCTCAACTTGGACCACTATATGAACGTGTTCAATCTTCTGGTTCTTAACTGAAACATATCAAACCTTTACCAATACTGACCCACCCGCTTACCCCTAAGCGTCTATGGTGTAGGACTTGGCTATTCGCGCCATCAACGATGACCCAGAGAAATAGTACTAAAAAAACTACACTGTCCAATAGCCTCTTCGCCAGAGTGACCATTTTACCACTAACACCACTGGGATTCCTTTATTTCGGAACTTGTATCTGATGTAGGCGTTTGCTTTTCGGTGACTTTAATGTATGATCTGAGTGTATTCGTATCTGGTTTTGGCGGCATCTTTTCAAACGTATACAAACTGGACATTGGCGTTTTGTACGGTGAAAAGGTCTTTGTTGTACGCCTATTGTAACATTGGCATTCTCTACTTCATCCAGTTTCAACGATATCTTCGGGGCAATCGGGTCACAATATGTCATAGTTGACGTTGGATGCCTCGATCTGTTGATGACCCTCTTTTGCCGTATTGGAAGAAAGGTATCCCTGTATACCAATGGTGTTGAAGTATATTTTTGCATGGCTTATTGTGATCGCTTCTGTCTGCTCATTGTGAAGCTGTTGAACTTCGGCTGATCTCTTTGATACCTTTAACCTGTATAGAAAAGTGCAAATACTTGACACATGACGATCTTACATAATACTCGGGACCTAAGTATGGACACTGATAACAAAAGCGTGTGTAAATCCGTATAGTTGGCAGGTCTATACACCATCCCGCTTAATTCCACGTGCGACACTTGGTGACTGAACCACAAATTTGCACTTACGTAAATTACTGGTCACTCGGGGTATCGATCAATCTAGACTTTATTGAAATATATTACATATGAAAGGTAATTTTCATATTGGAAAATTAGGAATGACGTGACAAAATTGGGAATGAGCTCGAATCTAGTTGGCGGATTTTTTACAGGCCATCATAGCGGTCAAGGCGGCTCCGACGCCGCTACCATCCTTAGCCATGGCGGTCTTGACATTGCTGGCGAATTCCTCACCAAGGATTTGGGTCAAACACTTCTTCAATTGTTCCGAGAAGCCTGGAAGGAACTGGAACACGCTACCATCGACACCAACGGTCACTTGTTGAGTAAGGAGATCCTTTCTCTTGAGAAGAACGGCAGACAATGCGGCACCACTCAATTGAGCTGCACGCTCAGCTACCAACTGGGCGACCGACTTGACCAACTGGCGATCGCTAGCAGTGGTCTCAGGGATTCCCATGGTGTTCTCTAGAATCAACTTGATTTCCTCCAAATCCGCACTGTTATCGGAGATGATCGATGACACATAAGCTGTGTCAAAGTTGAAGGGTTGGTTCATCTCCACCGAGCAGCGTGCTCTGAAGAGGATGTTTCTGTCGATCAAGTCGATCAGGATGTTACGAGTAATCTCACCAAGGTACAGTCCGGAAATCATCTTCTCGAACACCTGGTGGAATGGCTCAGGTGATGAGTTGTCCAGACGGTTGTCGTACTGTGTAACTGGAAGAACCTTCTTGTCATTACCGAAGGCCCCCCATTCCATGTTGATGGCCATCTCTGCGTCCTCCATGGATCCTTGCCATTTAGGGATGTTCTCAATGCGCTCGATGTAAGCAGTATTGGTACCAGTACCAAAGATGACTCCAACACTGGTCGAGGGCTCGGCATAGGCGGCTGCCAACATAGTTCCGACGGTATCGTTGACCAGGGCAGCAACCTTAATGTTGCTCATGTGTCTACGATTCAAGGCGTCCTGCAGCAATTGAGCTACATCATGACCCACAACATTGGTAGCGGTGAAGCTCTTAGTCCAGCATAAGAGCTTACCGCGGTTGATAGCGGTCTGGTTGATAGGGAATGAGAAAGTGAAGCCAAGAGGAATAAGTGGAGCATGACGAAGATCTTCAGTCTCGGGGCGGAGGGTGATGAAATCATCAATGCACTTGGCAAAGAAGTCGAACAAGAGTTTACCGTCACCGCTCTTCAACTCATCCGAAACAGTGTACTTGTGTTGAGAGATGGAAAAATCGCTGTTTCCCTTTAATTCAACCAAGCACACACGGAAGTTAGTACCTCCAAGATCCAAAGCCAAATACGAACCAGTTTCTTGACCGGTGGGACGTCCAGTAACGAAAGAAGGAATCATGGCCATATCTCTGCCTGGAGTAGCTAGGCCCTTTTCCATGTCACAGATGAAAGCATCCACGATCTCTCTGAGCTTCTGTTCGGAGAGCTTGAATTGGGATTCAAGCTCAACCAAGGCAGACATTTGATTCTCGCTAAGGGTGATTGGAGACATGGCGGAGGTATTTGGATTTGATCTGCCTTCAACGCCGCGAGCCATGATGTATTTATAAGGGGATTTCGACTGCACTTTTTCGGCTACCAACTCCGACTCACTAGGGTAACTCACCCCTGTTTGGGTGCATTAGATTAACCGCGATCTCTATTCAATATAGTCATCTAGAATTTTTCAGCGGTTACTAAATTCATATGAGGCACGAAATAGATGATTTGGCCACTTTAAACTTACCATACGACCCACCGAGGGCCTAAATTCTGGACACTCATCCAACGGGGTGAATGCACCAACCTCAATACGAGCAGAGGGCCTCGAGAAATAAATTCCATCACCAAAAGCGGGTCGGTACCCGAAAATCCAATAGCAAATCTATGCTCAGGTAGCGCGAATACCGCTCGATCGAAAAGGTGCCCAAATCGGGCGCTGAAACACCGCTTCCAATGAAACCATTTCCATTATGGAAGAGTGAAACCTCAGAGCCCGTAAAGATTCACCAATGGAATGTTCCATCCAAATCCATATATTCTAGATATACGATCTGGATTCGAGGGCAGAACTGAGTGAGGGATTTGATATTCCAGGGAATTTGAATCCCATCCAAGATATTGGTTTACCAGAGTTTGAATGGCTTCTCGCGAGTAAAGGTCAATCTGAGAGCTGGCAGAGTACATTCAGGACACCTACCTTGTGGCACGTCAGAAATACGCTCACTTGACTCTGAGAGCTAGGCAGGAGAGGTAGAAGATGCTTTTACTCCAGCTAGTTCCCGACTAATCCAGCTCTAACAAATTAGGTCAAACACCAATAAACTGATGGCCCATATTTCAATTGGTATGTGGAGACGTAAGATGGCTATAATCTCTGCCAATTTAGGACTTAATGAGCACGGATTCGGGGTATTTGGGAGCGGAGCGGTCAATGTTGAAATGGTTTCAAGATGCTCAAATGGTATAGGACAACGAACAAGTGAATCCATCGCAAAGTACAGCCTAGCCAGAATCCAAATTACACCGAGCCATTTCCTAGAATATGATGGCGTAGAATATGGTGTCTCGAGAAGCCAGAGATCTCATACCTCAGTGTAAATTATTGTCTCCACCAAAACCTAGGAAAGTGGGCAATTATTCAAGTTATAGGCATTGATTAACCATAATAGAACGTCCGAACTGCTCTGAAAAGATGTTCCAAAATCCCTATGAAATGCTGAGTAGCTACCCATGAATTTCCTTAAACGGATTGCGGACTCTAGAAGTTTGGGAAGAGGTTCGTTGTCGCGAATGCCTCACGAATAATTGGCTTTTTATAGCGGAGATTGACTAAAGTGGTAAGTGCAATCATGCAGCTGGTGCCAAGTTTGTTAACTGCTGAAGATGATTACTTCTGGGATTACCAATATGTATAAATTTTAGAGTACAGAAATTTGTATTCTCGGGATTTCTTACACTTTCACCTCACACACGTGCTATTCTAACTTATGTGTACGCGACCATGTAAATCTAAAGTGCTCGAATATAGTAATGTGGTAATTTACATGGCCGCGGTGTTATATTATCAACCTTAAGATCGTTATATACAGAGGTTAGATAAGTATCGTAGTTATTTATTATGCCTCGTAGAAAATAATTCTAATTAGCTGAATGGAAATGTCAAATTTATTATTTATAAATCAAGCGCAGATGTATTATGATATGATGGTGAGTGAATGCAATGAAAACCAATTACTGTAATGCTTAGTCTCTGGGGATTTCGTTGGGGTTGCGTCCTTTGGTTTCTGGGACTAGGAAGAAGGTATACACAATGCCAAGGGCACAGATAACAGCGTAGGGAAGGAAGGAGTAGTTGCCAAGTGCATCCTTCATTGGAGGGAAGGTTTGACCGATGACAAAGTTGAACAGCCAGTTGACGGCAGTGGCAGTGGAGCTGGCAGCTCCGATGGCATAGGTGGGAATGAGCTCAGGCATCAACATCCAGGGGATTGGACCAAGGCCGACAGCGAAGGTAGCCACGAAGAGCATCACAGCGACAACCATGAGTGTGTTGACCCCATAGATGGAGGCAATCACAATCAGCACTGAGCACACGCACATGCCAATACCACTGGTGTACAACAATGGCTTTCTGCCAACACGGTCGATCAGGGCTACCGAGACAAGGGTCATCACCAGGTTGAGGCACCCGACACCGACTGTGACATACTGGGAGTTGTCCACACCGAAGATGTCGTTGAAGATGTTGGTGGAGTAGAAGATGACACTGTTGATGCCGGAGAGCTGTTGGTAGGCGTGCATGATCATGGCAACGATGAAGAGCTTGCAGAGACGGCTGTTCTTGAGCACCTGGACGATGTTGAGTGCCTCTTCCTTTCCTTCCTCACTGTGAGCAGCACTGATCATCTCGTTGAACTCGTTGTCAATCACGCATCCACTGCGGAGCTTTTGCAACGCAACCCTAGCCTCATCGACCTTGTTCTTGGACAGCAGATATCCTGGCGACTCAGTACAGAACAACAGAAGGATCACTTGGAGGATGGGAGGGAAGATGGCAATGCCGAACAAGTATCTCCATCCTGGAACGCTGGTCAATCCAATACCGGCGCAGTTGGCAACCAAGATGCCAATCACCGTGAAAAGCTGGTACATGGTTCCGAGGATGCCACGAGCTCCATTGGTGGAGATCTCGGCAACATACATTGGGGCCACTACGGAGGCCGCACCACAAGCAATACCGATGATCACACGGCCAGCCACGAACTGAGCCACGGTGGTAGCAGTGGCAACAAGGATAGCACCGACAATGAAGAAGGCATTGTTGCATATAAGCGTCCACTTACGGCCGAATCTGTTGGCAGCTGGACCAGCACTGAGGCCACCAACGAGACCACCAATGGCGAGGATACCCACGGCGAGACCCCAAGTACCAGATGACATTGGGAGACAGGCAGGAAGGCCACCGCTACTGTGAGCATTGAGATCGCAGTTTCTGATGACAGACTCGGGAGTGTTGGGAGCGGCACTGTTGAAGCCGGAGGCGAAAGCAGCCAATGCGGCGGTCACACCACATAGCCAGATGTAGGGCGTGAACTTGAGATTTTTCGAGTCACAAGTAGAGATATCGGAGTTATAGTTCTTTTTGTCCGACATTTGATAGAACCAATTGCTTAGTTAGATAATGATGGCGGCACAAAGGGGGTCTTTGCTTATTTATAGTGAAAGGCAAGTAACGGGTTTGCATGAAGTCAATGGATTTGCCCGTATCAGCCATAACACAAGAGTATTGCACTGCGAAATCGACCGTTCAACTTCTAGAATGTGTCGATGATTTTGGAGAAGATAAATTAATACAACATTAGGTTGACTAATTTCTACTGCCTAAAATGGACTAAATCATCGCAAAACAAGGAATTCAGATGTTTTCAATCAAACCCTGATTGCAAGTCAAAATTGCCATGGCAAATGAAGCGTTGCTGATATACGCAAAAATCTAGATTCCATCTGATGAAGCCACTTCTAAGAGGGTGCCTATAGAAGAAAATTATTCTCGGGAAGTGGCTTGGACACACACATTTCAAATCTTTATGGTGATGTATGAACCTCAATATATATACTAGATGCCATTGATATTGTAGATAAGAGATATACGCCTGAAACAGAGGCGATCGATCCACCTAAAACCCTGTATCTCCATAAATATTCATCGATGTGGCAGAGGATTTTCTACGGGGCTGTTCCAAGACAGTGATCCATTTTCATTTCGTAGACGGAGCTTTTTGTGTTGGGGTGTCCGTTACATTTCCCTTACGAAGCAAGAAAAGATTCTCGTACAGATTCTAGATCCAGTAGTATATTTCAATGCTTTATTGTTGGGCTGGTGGTGAAAAGAATCGATGAAAATGTATATTAGTGAATGTTGTGTTTAGCGGGAGGATGAGGTGGTCGGGTATGAGCATTTTGGCGAGGCTGCTAGATATTTACTGCTTTGCCACCTCATTTGGGTTGCACCCCTTTGTTTCTGGTACGAGGAAGAATGTGTAGGCAATACCTAGAGCACATATTATGGCATATGGGAGGAATGCATAATCTCCAAGACCATCTTTCATTGGTGGGAATGTTTGGCCGATAACGAAGTTGAACAGCCAATTGACGGCGGTAGCGGTGGAGCTGGCAGCGCCAATGGCATAAGTGGGAATAAGCTCCGGCATCAACATCCATGGAATAGGGCCAAGGCCGACAGCGAAAGTAGCGGAAAATAACATGACAGAAATCACCATGAGGATATCGACGTTATAAATGGAGGCAATCACGATCAAAATGGAGCAGAGGCACATTCCAATACCGCTGATATATAGCAGAAACTTTCGGCTAACCCGATCGATCAAAACGACCGAGGCGAAGGTCATCACCAGGTTGAAACTTGCAACGGCCACTGTGACGTATTGGGAGTTCTCAACACCAAAGATGTCATTAAAAATATTGGTCGAGTAGTAGATAACACTGTTGATACCGGACAGTTGTTGGTAGGCGTGCATGATCATGGCAACGATGAAGAGCTTGCGGAGCCTGGCGTTCTTGAGTACTTGAATAATATTGAGTGAATCATCCTTGGTCTCATCACTGCGAGCAGCACTGATCATCTCGTTGAACTCGCTGTCGATCACACATCCACTGCGGAGCTTCTGCAAAGCGATTCTGGCCTCGTGGACTTTGTTTTTGGATAAGAGGTAGCAAGGTGATTCGGTACAGAATGGTAATAGAGCAACCTGAACAATGGAGGGCACAATAGCCAAACCAAAGAGAATTCTCCAACCCGGGGAATTGGTCAGCCCCAGGCCAGCACAGTTTGCTATCAGTATACCAATCACCAGAAAAAGTTGGTACATAGTCCCGAGAATTCCGCGAGCAGCATTAGTAGAGATTTCGGCAACATACATTGGGGCAACCACTGAACCAGCACCGCATGCTATACCAATGATCACCCGTCCAGCGACAAATTGCGCCACTGAAGTTGCGGTGGCGATCAGAATGGCACCGGCAATGAAAAAGATATTGTTGAATAGCAGAGTGTTCTTTCTTCCAATTTTATTTGCCGATGGACCAGCACTTAAGCCTCCAACCAAGCCACCAATGGCAAAAATGCCAACAGCTAAACCCCAGGTACCTGAAGACATCGGGAGGCACGCCGGAAATCCCCCACTTGATGCGCTCAAGTCGCAGTTTCTAATGACAGATTCGGGGGTATTCGGGGCGGCACTGTTAAAGCCGGAGGCAAAGGAGGCAAGGGAGGCAGTTAAACCACATAGCCATATATGCGGGGTAAATTTAATATTCTTTGAGTCAGTCACTGAAGTATCAGTAGAGTGGGTTTTGGTACTGAGCATAGTCCACTATTGAAGAGATCATCAGAAAAGCCCTGCAGTGATTGTTAAATAAGGATACTGGGCAAATCTTATGATGCGGGATTTCTGATGAATGTTCTCACTTACATCTTTGGAGTGTTGCTATAAATACTTGACGCCAACTCCAGATTTTAATTCCACTTATCAAATCGATCTAAACCTAAATTTGCCAATCCCCCCCGATGGTTGGTCGAAGTTTGTGCCATATACCCTCTTTTAGATGGCATTGATAGTTCGAAATTTCTTTTACCGTCAACCGATCATCCATTTTCTGCTATATTGAACCATAGATTTAAGCCACTGAGGAGAAACGGGTACAGATATCTAGATTGCTCCCACTTGCTGGTCAAGAGAAGAAACGCTACAACTCTATGATCGAATGTAAAACCGCCCAACACTTTTGGTCACTAAACGAAGGCCGAGGCGCTTTCAATACCACATATATGTACATTGTTGATATCAAGCACGGCTTTGGGTGTGTGCGGTCATCCCCTTTTCTTGTTTTAGTCATTCAATATAGTAAAATGAAACGCGCCGTCTAACGATAAACTAATTAAACCTTGTGTAGCTCACAGGACTAGAATCCAACCATGCCTTAAGATCGCTGATCGGTAACTCCCAATTCAATGGATGCTCGCGTAGATATGAAATACAATACACTAAGAACAAGAAACAGACACAAGCTCCGAGGGCTGACCGGATACAGTGGGGTTTTTACTAAAGTGACGTGTATTCGAGAGCTCGGCATAAACTCGATTTCTTGAAAGCACCAGTAGTTCGATAGGAGTTTCGATAACACGAAGTCGTACCGTGAAATAGGCATTTATTATACATATGCTATGGATCGTTGCTACTCATGAAGAGTCAGTCTATTATTGTTTGGAAATTTCGTTGGGGTTGCGTCCTTTGGTTTCTGGGACCAGGAAGAAGGTGTACACAATGCCAAGGGCGCAGATAACAGCGTAGGGAAGGAAGGAGTAGTTGCCAAGTGCATCCTTCATTGGAGGGAAGGTTTGACCGATGACAAAGTTGAACAGCCAGTTGACGGCAGTGGCAGTGGAGCTGGCAGCTCCGATGGCATAGGTGGGAATGAGCTCAGGCATCAACATCCAGGGGATTGGACCAAGGCCGACAGCGAAGGTAGCCACGAAGAGCATCACAGCGACAACCATGAGTGTGTTGACCCCATAGATGGAGGCAATCACGATCAGCACTGAGCACACGCACATGCCAATACCACTGGTGTACAGCAATGGCTTTCTGCCAACACGGTCGATCAGGGCTACCGAGACGAGGGTCATCACCAGGTTGAGGCATCCGACACCGACTGTGACATACTGGGAGTTGTCCACACCGAAGATGTCGTTGAAGATGTTGGTGGAGTAGAAGATGACACTGTTGATGCCGGAGAGCTGTTGGTAGGCGTGCATGATCATGGCAACGATGAAGAGCTTGCAGAGACGGCTGTTCTTGAGCACCTGGACGATGTTGAGTGCCTCTTCCTTTCCTTCCTCACTGTGAGCAGCACTGATCATCTCGTTGAACTCGTTGTCAATCACGCATCCACTGCGGAGCTTTTGCAACGCAACCCTAGCCTCATCGACCTTGTTCTTGGACAGCAGATATCCTGGCGACTCGGTACAGAACAACAGAAGGATCACTTGGAGGATGGGAGGGAAGATGGCAATGCCGAACAAGTATCTCCATCCTGGAACACTGGTCAATCCAATACCGGCGCAGTTGGCAACCAAGATGCCAATCACCGTGAAAAGCTGGTACATGGTTCCGAGGATGCCACGAGCTCCATTGGTGGAGATCTCGGCAACATACATTGGGGCCACTACGGAGGCCGCACCACAAGCAATACCGATGATCACACGGCCAGCCACGAACTGAGCCACGGTGGTAGCAGTGGCAACAAGGATAGCACCGACAATGAAGAAGGCATTGTTGCATATAAGCGTCCACTTACGGCCGAATCTGTTGGCAGCTGGACCAGCACTGAGACCACCAACGAGACCACCAATGGCGAGGATACCCACGGCGAGACCCCAAGTACCAGATGACATTGGGAGACAGGCGGGAAGGCCACCGCTACTGTGAGCATTGAGATCACAGTTTCTGATGACAGACTCGGGAGTGTTGGGAGCGGCACTGTTGAAGCCGGAAGCGAAAGCAGCCAATGCGGCGGTCACACCACATAGCCAGATGTAGGGCGTGAACTTGAGATTTTTCGAGTCACAAGTAGAGATATCAGAGTTGTAATTCTTTTTGTCAGCCATATTGAAAAGACTTCTTAGACTTGATGTCCATTCCCAGTGGAGCGGTCAAGATATTTATACCTGCTGAATCTGAAATTTGAGACCATTTCCTGATGGTTCTAGAGTTGCAACCTCCGCAACTACTCCAGAAGCCATTACCATTATAATCAGATATAAGCAATACTAAATGTGGTGGCCCGCTCGTATCTAGAAAGATACACTTGATAACGCTGAGACGGACGCTTAATTTCTTGCGAATTATTCACGGAGCAATGGCGATTTCCCATTATACCCACCTGATGATCCAGCGTTCGAGTCTTGTATGTTATCGCAAATCCGATAAAATGATGCTTTAACCGTACACATGTCTCACCTGGCGCTGAGGTAAACGAGCATCATTTGAGGGACATGGTAGGACAACTCCAAATTTTGGATCCAGCAATGTGCAAGTGGGATGCCCGCAAATTTGGTCAAATCTGGAATCAATTTCGGACCAAAATGAGCAGCATTTACTACCGTTCCAACACACCTGTAAGCCATGTACCCAAACACAGGTTTGAATCAACGCTAATATACGAAATGCCATTGGATCTTCGGGTCTATTCGGGTTTTTTCTCAGCAATCGTGGTACAGATCTAGTTCAATCGATGAAGATTCTGGCCATGCCCAATCAACTCCTACAGCACCCTCGAACGATGAAGTCACCAAGTGGTGACTGATACTATGGTTTGGGTTTGGGTTTGGTTTGTTACCTTTGTTATCGCAAAGGTGTGTGAACCTGTAATGCCCATCGTTTGGATGGATCATACCCGACACTTGGTAACCCTTCCCACAGACAAGCACATCTCACGAGGACTACCTCTCCAATTGGGAACCCAATGACGCCTATAAACAAATCAGAAAAGACAAGCTTATTGGTATATTTTGAATGTGTGATTCGCCACTACACACGTTATTCCAGTTTCAGGTAGATCTTGGAGCGCCAGATCCAAACTGTAATGCATCGTATGATTTTGGAATTGAAGGAATCGCCCTATTGATCGATGCCGTAATTTCTTATCCACTGTCTGGATTTCCTATACCCAGAATGGCTCGACTAAATGGAATGTATTCACCTCGTCAAGGTAACGTAGTACATCTTGCCAATCTTGGAAACCAGATCCCACTATTTCCTAAATCCCAATGTTGACTCAGAATTCCCTAGAAATTATGTGCTTCTTGCCCGTCCCATCCCAATAGGAGGAATTCGTTTATTAAATTGCATGGTTTCATTTGACTTTAAAGTTGGCTGGAGAATACCATGCCAACCAATGGATGTACCGAAATTTTTATTATATACAGCTTGATGCAATCGATTAAATAATGCTGGATAAAGATAAAACCTTGAGTCACTGGGACTACCGGGAAGGTGTATTACTGTTTGGAGATTTCGTTGGGGTTGCGTCCTTTGGTTTCTGGGACGAAGAATAGAGTGAAGGCGATACCGAGAGCGCAGATAACAGCGTAGGGAAGGAAGGAGTAGTTGCCAAGTGCATCCTTCATTGGAGGGAAGGTTTGACCGATGACAAAGTTGAACAGCCAGTTGACGGCAGTGGCAGTGGAGCTGGCAGCTCCGATGGCATAGGTGGGAATGAGCTCAGGCATCAACATCCAGGGGATTGGACCAAGGCCGACAGCGAAGGTAGCCACGAAGAGCATCACAGCGACAACCATGAGTGTGTTGACCCCATAGATGGAGGCAATCACAATCAGCACTGAGCACACGCACATCCCAATACCACTGGTGTACAGCAATGGCTTTCTGCCAACACGGTCGATCAGGGCTACCGAGACGAGGGTCATCACCAGGTTGAGGCACCCGACACCGACTGTGACATACTGGGAGTTGTCCACACCGAAGATGTCGTTGAAGATGTTGGTGGAGTAGAAGATGACACTGTTGATGCCGGAGAGCTGTTGGTAGGCGTGCATGATCATGGCAACGATGAAGAGCTTGCAGAGACGGCTGTTCTTGAGCACCTGGACGATGTTGAGTGCCTCTTCCTTTCCTTCCTCACTGTGAGCAGCACTGATCATCTCGTTGAACTCGTTGTCAATCACACACCCACTGCGGAGCTTTTGCAACGCAACCCTAGCCTCATCGACCTTGTTCTTGGACAACAGATATCCTGGCGACTCGGTACAGAACAACAGAAGGATCACTTGGAGGATGGGAGGGAAGATGGCAATGCCGAACAAGTATCTCCATCCTGGAACGCTGGTCAATCCAATACCGGCGCAGTTGGCAACCAAGATGCCAATCACCGTGAAAAGCTGGTACATGGTTCCGAGGATGCCACGAGCTCCATTGGTGGAGATCTCGGCAACATACATTGGGGCCACTACGGAGGCCGCACCACAAGCAATACCGATGATCACACGGCCAGCCACGAACTGAGCCACGGTGGTAGCAGTGGCAACAAGGATAGCACCGACAATGAAGAAGGCATTGTTGCATATAAGCGTCCACTTACGGCCGAATCTGTTGGCAGCTGGACCAGCACTGAGACCACCAACGAGACCACCAATGGCGAGGATACCCACGGCGAGACCCCAAGTACCAGATGACATTGGGAGACAGGCGGGAAGGCCACCGCTACTGTGAGCATTGAGATCACAGTTTCTGATGACAGACTCGGGAGTGTTGGGAGCGGCACTGTTGAAGCCGGAGGCGAAAGCAGCTAATGCGGCGGTCACACCACATAGCCAGATGTAAGGCGTGAACTTGAGGTCCGTGGAGTCGTAAGTAGTAGCGTCGGAATTGATGTCACCTTTCTTCAGAACCATTGGAAAATTTGTTGAGTTGGGCAGCAAAAGCCACGACCAGTGCCTTTTATAACCCAACGATGCTTGAACGAGTGGCCCAATATACTCCAAACTTTTCTTTCCTTCTTGGGAATCGCCAAATACGAAAGGCTACATTCCAGATTATCCATATTTGAGCGGTTATCGTCTATCTTCTAAACATGCCACTCAGATTGTGTCTCATTGATACTCAAATGTGTGGATTGAATGACTTTAAAGTTTCTGAGTTATTAGAGCGCTTGATGCGATGCTCATTGGCTGCGTCATGCATATCTTGGTGCCAACTACAGCGGGTTAATCCAGACCCGAATGCTGAGATACGTGTTTGGTTGATCGAATAGGCTTCCAGTTAGCAAGGATTCGGGCGGTTTCACCCTTCTATTTACTCAAATGATGTTATGCTGAGACGAAAACCAGTGCGTAGATGGTTTATGATTGACGGGTGGCTGACCCATGGTTTGAAGATTGGTAAATTTGATGCCTTTTTGGTATGTCGATTTGGGATGATTTTTCAATTTCCGTGGATTTAGAATAACGGGGCGTGACGATTTGGTTGAGTGGATAAACCTGGTACTTGTATCTACCTCGATCAGTGTGGGCACACGCTCAGGTTGCACAGGTTTCATGGACGCATTCTTAGAGTCCGCCCACCTAGTATTGCTCGTGGCCGTTACGGTGATCATCAAGGATCAGGTTGATTGGTATGCGAAGTGATACAGGGAGCCTTGGATGTATGTAATACCTGAGTTTCCGTAATAATCCTTCCCAAGGTGTCACTTGCATCGATATTGTTTCAAATCGCCGCAAAAATGGAAATTCCAGATGCGGGGTAAAATGATATTCGGTACCTGGAGTTATCAAGCCATGATTGTTATCTTGGTGATCGGGGAATATCTAGGCCAGCATTCAGACAATTCCAACCTTTCATATCTGCAAGCTCAGTCTTTCGTAACAATCGTAAATTGGTATGTTTTCAGAATCTTTCTTTTGCTGAAACCGTTGGCTCCCAGGCTAGTTGACTGTTGCTTAAGGTAGCAAATATATACAAAAATGCCAAACGATAAGAGATCAATAAGATTGCCAAGTTGATTAAACTACGTTTGTCGACATTATAGCCAATGTGATTTTACGTCGTCGACTGACGAATCGGAGGTGGATTAGAGTGAATGTAGTGAGACGAGAGGTGGTTGTGCCTACTGAGATTGAGCCACTTCTTCGGCATACATATAAAGCTTGGCCATGTTCCCCACCTGACTCCACGACATTGACATACACAAGATGAATGAAACTCAGACCGCTGCCTTCACCAAGCTCCAATCACAGTTTGCTCTCTCAGATGAGAAACTCCGCGAGATCGTGGATGGATTCTTGAAGGCTATGCAAGAGGGGTTGGAGGCTGACGGTTGTAACCTGGCCATGATCCCATCATTTGTGACGGGACGTCCAACTGGGCAGGAGACTGGATCTTACTTGGCCTTGGATCTTGGAGGTACCAACTTCCGCGTTTGTCTGATCGACTTGAAGGGAAACGGAGAATTCGTAACTGCTCAACACAAATATGCGCTTTCTGCCGAACACAAGACCGGGGATGGAAAGGTGCTTTTCGATTTCCTTGCCGAATGTGTGGAGGATTTTATTACTCAACGCCCTGAAACAGAACTTCTGAGTCAAACTTCGATTATCCCTCTTGGCTTTACCTTCTCATTCCCTATCAACCAGACCGCCATTAATCGTGGTAAACTCCTACGCTGGACTAAGAGCTTCACCGCTACCAATGTTGTGGGTCATGATGTAGCTCAATTGCTACAGGACGCCTTGAATCGTAGACACATGAGCAACATTAAGGTTGCTGCCCTGGTCAACGATACCGTCGGAACTATGTTGGCAGCCGCCTATGCCGAGCCCTCGACCAGTGTTGGAGTCATCTTTGGTACTGGTACCAATACTGCTTACATCGAGCGCATTGAGAACATCCCTAAATGGCAAGGATCCATGGAGGACGCAGAGATGGCCATCAACATGGAATGGGGGGCCTTCGGTAATGACAAGAAGGTTCTTCCAGTTACACAGTACGACAACCGTCTGGACAACTCATCACCTGAGCCATTCCACCAGGTGTTCGAGAAGATGATTTCCGGGTTGTACCTTGGTGAGATCACCCGGAACATTCTGATTGATTTGATCGACAGAAATGTTATCTTTGGATCACGCTGCTCGGTGGAGATGAACCAACCCTTCAACTTTGACACAGCTTATGTGTCATCGATCATCTCCGATAACAGTGCGGATTTGGAGGAAATCAAGTTGATTCTAGAGAACACCATGGGAATCCCCGAGACCACAGCTAGTGATCGCCAGTTGGTGAAAAGGGTAGCCCAGTTGGTAGCTGAGCGTGCAGCTCAATTGAGTGGTGCCGCATTGTCTGCCGTTCTTCTCAAGAGAAAAGATCTCCTGACCCAACCGGTGACCGTAGGTGTAGATGGCACCGTATTTCAATTTCTTCCTGGTTTCAAGGGGCTGCTATCGAAAGTCTTGGAGCAACTTCTCGGCACCGATGTGGCCAGCAGAGTCAAGATAGTGCTTGCCAAGGATGGCAGCGGGGTTGGTGCAGCCCTGACTGCTATGATGGCTATCAAACGAGATGTCGATTAGACGCATCGCTACGAACAATGCTGTACAATAGGGGGCACGTGGCTGATGATTTGATGTACATTTGAAATAATAAAATGGTATCCAATATGCCAGATTCTCAGATTATACAGTTTTATCGAGTTATCATGGGGAATAGAAACCTTAGGGAGCCTTTTATACAGTATTTTGATCATTTCCATATGAGCATTGATGGACTCAAGCCAAAATGTGCACGATATAAATCAATGTACATATCATCGTAACTATCCCCATGAGATACTGAACGACCAAGATGGCAGCAACCTCCTTCGTGTCACCATCGGAGCTGAAGAACTGCGTTAGCACCATGATGGATGTTGCGGTGGGCACGCATGAGGCGAACATGGCCAAAAACCTCAATGGTCTGTCATCGGGAGAGATGAGATGAAGCTTGAACACCAATGCCTGCACCAAGGCGATTCCTATGATTGGTGTGACAACCAGTTTCACTACTGCAAAGGAAATGGAAATGTGCAGAGGAATAGCCCGAATCTGAAGGTGCGAGAGAGCAGCACCGAGATTGCATAGTGATATAGGAAGGTAAGCGCCACCTATTGTTAGCACTACTTCGAACAAAAATGAAAGCGGTGGCTCCGATTGACTAGGCGACGTCTTAACGAACAACCGTTTCAAGGGAGGGGCCAGGCCAACGGTGATGCCCAAAATAATGGCAATGTTCGGAGGGGAAAAGATAACTCGGATCATGTCCACGACCCTGTGTAGTGTTGTATTTTCTCTTTCACCCTGCGCTTTATCAAAATCGCCTATAGTGCTGTAAGTTCTACGTGTACGAATCGATTTGCCCATCAAACTCGGATCGACCTTCTCCGTCTCCGTGATCGGCTGGAAATCGGATATAGACGTGTAGGTTCGGGTCCGAGCCATCGATGGTCGAACCGGAGCGGCCTCATAAATTGATGGTAGTCGGAAACTTGGAACAGAACTGAGAGCCGAGCCTTTACGCTTTTCGTAGGCTGTGTAGGTTGGTGAACTTAAGCAGGAGAAAGGTTTGTCTTGGGATTCGCAAGGAGCTGGGTTATTCGAAACTGGGTTCTTTGTATTCTGCTCGTCTTTCTTCGTTATGCATGTTACATTTTTCTTGACAGGGCCTGGAGGGCTATACTGTTTTTGAGGTTTAAAGTAATAGCTGAGGTCAAAATCACTATCGGAGTCTTCGGATTGCTCCTCAAATATCGGAGGTGGTGGTGGTGAGGCGGGAAGACATTTCTCATGATATGGTACCATTGGAGATACGGGAAAGTGTTGTTCGCGATTAGTAAATCTTTTAGTGAGTCTACCAAATTTGTTGAACTTGGTGTCCGCTTTTTCGATTGAAGTTCCATCCGTTATTTGACAGTCTGCGCTGGTCTCCTCGTCTGGGTCCTGTTGTTTGTGGTCGCTTTCAACGAGCCTATATCCACCCAGGGTAAACAGACTGAGGTTAAACATGACGATAAATACGCACATGTATGTCACCCCAACATCACCGTCCCCCGGTCTAAATGGCGCGGTATTTCCAAGCGTGGACATAACAGAAAGTGGGAGATCCCCCCAATTTCCCCAGATAGAGGCAGCAATAAAACCGTTTCGAAATCTCCTTGGCAATTTGAAGGTGAACCGGTATATAATCCCCCATACCGCGCCTAATATGATGTAGAACAATATGACCAAAGCCAAGATTCCCATCTGCCCTAGATTGCTTATCTGGATAGAGCGCACTAGATTGCCAAAGAGAAGACAAGGAAGCAAGAAATTGACAATGATCTTGGACAGTGCTTTGGCAGAATTTTGATTAAGCACGCCCGTCCTAGCAAGAACAACCCCCAACCCAGTGTTGAGGACCAGCTTCAGGATGGGCTTGGCGGATACCCACACGATATCAAGAATGGATGCCGTCATGGTTTATAGTGAGCGTTAGAGAATAGGTTAATTTTACTTGGAGTCTTTAGATGTTTGGTTAGCGATTCTCGTTGAGATTAATTTGTTGGGTCATCGACAACCATTCTCACTCTGCGGGATTGGTATTTATACCAGCACTTGAAACGCACCCGATGTTTATTCTGAACAGATCAATGTAGAGGCATAATGCGTAGAAAGCCATTTGGTAGGCGAATGATTGCGCATCCTGCAATCTGACACTCTAAGTAAGCTGTATGTGCTGCTGAGGACTAGGTTAGTATGATTGAATGGTTATCGTGGCTGAGCTCTAAAGAGACTGTGGCTTAGCAAAGTAACCCGATTCCGAATGGGATCAGGATCGGCTTGCATGAAGGTAATAGTAGTTTTGTTAAACTTGTTTACTTGTTTTCTAGTAGCTTGACAATGGATAAGTTAGAATAATTCCAGAAACTAGCATTGAAAATGATTCCAAGCATTCTTTTAAAAGTGGTGGAAATGGTGGATTCTCGACAGCTGGGTCAAGAGTGGTTCCTCAACAGAAAAGCAAAACATATGGGTCGATGAATTGAAACCCAGTGGATATAGAAGAGCTCCCTAGTTGGCCAACAATGCACGCTGGGCAAAGAATTTGACATCAACATCCGAGTCTTCACTCAGCTGGAGTAGGGCGGGCTTGACGTCACTCTCGACCACGGATTCCGTCTCTGGGGATGATCTCAACAAGGGAATTAGGCTTTCTAGTGATTTGGCAACATTGAATCGAATGTTGGGAATGGGATCGGAAATAAGGCTGGCCACAGTCGGTAAGATGGATTCCTTGATCACCTGTGGAGTGACCGCAGAAGCCATGGTCTATTGAATCGCAAGGCGTTAGGGCCGGTTTTGGACGGGCCTGGGCTCGATTGACTTACCGTGATAGCAAAGATGGTTGTCATTCTGTACAAGTAGTTAGGATGTGCAGCCATAGCCAGGACTTTTGGAAGGATGGTTTGCTTTGCCCACTCCACCCCGAAAACCTCGGTCAGCTTTTTCAGGTTGATGGTGGCAGCCTCACGGATGGAATAGACACTGTCGCCCAACCAAGACATGCATAGGTTTCCAAGCTTCTCGTCAAAGAACTCAACACCGAGTTGCTTTGCCAACAAGGGGATGTATTCGATGATGGCAAGTCGTACTCGCCACTGCTTATCCTCAGCCAACTCCACAATAGCGGGCAAGAGCGATTGAGAAAGCAGCTCGATGCCTATGACTAAATATGGAAATCTTAGCTCAACGTTGCAGCAAACATCCCGGAGTGCAGAACAGCCTACTCTTATTGACTTGCTCCAATTTTGAGATGATGTTGAGTCGAACATCTGGGAACTCGTCTTTCAACAGAACCAAGAACAATGGAAGAAGGTGCTGGATAATGCTATGCACATCGATCAATTAGAACCACTGTTTAGGATACATTAACTCAATCTGGCTGGAAAAGACTTACTCCTCCTTCCCAAGGATTGGGGCCAAGCCACTGATATGAGAGGCCACAGAGGCTCTGACGTGCTGGGATTGGTCGGAAACAAGGTCTTTAAGATGCGGGAGCAAATGCTCAAGGACATCCTCTTTGCCAATAATCTCCCCGAAACCTTATTCAGAAACGCAACTCGATTAATCTCTATTTCCCCAAGGGTGGCATTCCATTGAGTAGCATCTACCTGGGACTTGGGAGGCGGCGGCGCTACGGACCTCACCCTCACTATCCTGCAAGAAGCTGATGAAGTAGCCAATGAGCTCTTCATGGACAACACGTGCACCGGCAGCCTTGCTGAGCTGAACAAAGTTTTCCGCCACCATGTATCTGACTCTCCAAGATTTGTCAGAGCACAGGGAACGGATGACCTCAAGAAGCTTCTCTTCTGTTTCCTCACAGGTCAGAACCTCAGCAATGGATATAAGGTCCTCCACGGTAAGGAGGCGAACAGAGTCCTACAAGCATTCAGTTAGCAAAGATGTGTGCTAATGGGGTACGGATATATGGCTGAATCTAAGGTCTAACTCCGCACCTGCTCATCCTGTGCTAATGTATTGAACAAAGGTATGATCTCATCCACCACATGGCTCTTTTGGATTTTCTTGGTGAACTTGGCCAAGTTGGAAGCGGCGGCTCTGCGAACCATCGGGGTGTCGTCGTTACAAAGCTGAGCAAACAGCCGTCTCAACTCATCTTGGACGGCTGGAGTGGCCAAGGAATAAGCGGCGGTATAAAGACCGGCAGCGCTAGTACGACTGGTAAACCAGTCACCAGCTGAAAGTCTGCGAAGGAGAGGAATGTAGTACTCGTCTAGCTGCTGTTGGTTCAAAGATTCACAGATCTTGGATAAGGACTCAACGGCCTACGGATGAGGTTGAAATATTTAGTAAAGCAAACAGAAGGCGCGCCTGTCTAACAATAGCGGAAAGGCAGCCTACTTTGGTGCGAACCGAGGTTTCTTCAACTGCGGCCAAGTTTTCGAGAGTTTGAAGGATGACATGAGCATAGGCTGGCCCACCAATATACTCCACAAAGTCGCCCAGCTGCTCAGCCAGAGTCATCAAAATTTCATCTTCGTCATCCAAGGATTCTATATACATGCCGGCAAAAAGAATTAACGTTGAAAGCAGGAAAAAGCATGCAGCAGACTTCAGGGCTGATGATGCAGATAAGAAACCATATGTATATATATATACCATTGAGAAAGGGGATGAGCTCCTCCCTTGTTCTCTCAGGGCCCAGGGCAAGAGCAATGGTAGAGATGCTTTTGACAGCATTCAAGCGCAGGTTCACTTCCTCGTGTTTGAGTTCGTCAATTAAAACTGCAACGGGGTACAGCTCCTCGTTTTTTTCCATATCCATGATTTCTATGTTCGAAGGAAGGGGTTGCGTTGATTCGAAAGCTTACGCGTAGGTGAACGGAGATTGTAAATTAAAGCCAAAACAATGAGTACACCACAGCCTCTATCTGTCTAAGTTTACCCAACCTGAAAACAAACGCTTTTTTTCGCCAATATCGTACGCTTCTTCGCTCTTTGTGTCCCTGATTACTCACCCTAATTTACTGGGAGCATAATTCGATGGGCCCACGTGATGAAATAAACTAGTCGGCTGTTCATTGGACCCAGCCCCTCACGCAATAAAAACATGTATAAAATATCGATTGCCAGCAGCAGGCATTTCCAAAGCATGATTGACATCAATATTGGAGATCATGCATGCCGGACATAGGCTGAATAAAAACCAGAACCACGAAAAGATCGAAAAAAAAGAGAAAAAAATTGTAGATCTTGTGAATTGGGATTCGGGCCAGTTATAATTGGGAATGGGATGCAAAATGGTTTTCTCTCTCTACTCCAAACATGGCTGCTCAAATCTCCAAGAAGAGAAAGGTACGTTCAACCACCTTCTCTATATTTCCACTTTACTAGCTTAGTTCACGAATCTATAATGCCGGCTATCCATCCATTGTAGCGTGGAATTCTAGTTATGCCAGTTTGTTGTGATGCTTATTCTCATCCATTTTTTAATCAAGTTCGTCGCCGATGGCGTTTTCTACGCTGAACTTAACGAGTTCTTCACCCGCGAACTCGCCGAGGAGGGTTACTCCGGTGTTGAAGTGCGTGTCACCCCTGCCCGCACTGAAATCATCATCCGTGCTACTCGTACTCAAGACGTTCTTGGTGAGAAGGGCCGTCGTATTCGTGAATTGACCTCTGTTGTCCAGAAGCGTTTCAACTTCCCCGAGAACACTGTCGAGCTTTACGCCGAGAGAGTTGCCAACCGTGGTCTCTGTGCCGTCGCACAATGCGAGGCTGTTCGCCACAAGTTGCTCGCCGGACTTGCCGTCCGTCGTGCCGCCCACTCCGTTCTTCGTTTCGCCATGGAGTCTGGTGCTAAGGGTGCCGAGGTTGTTATCTCTGGTAAGCTTCGTGCTGCCCGTGCCAAGGCCATGAAGTTCGCCGACGGTTTCATGATCCACTCCGGTCAACCCGTCCGTGACTACATTGACACTGCTGTCCGCCACGTCCTTCTTAGACAAGGTGTTCTCGGTATCAAGGTCAAGATCATGTTGGATTGGGATCCTTCTGGTAAGATCGGACCCAAGAACCCTCTTCCTGACATGATCACCGTCATGGAGCCCAAGGATGAACCTGTCGTCACTGAGCCCATCTCTGAGGATTTCGCCAAAAAAGCTGAAGCTCCCGTTGCCCAAGAAGCTACCGAATCTGTCGAGCAAGCTGAAGCTCTATAAACTTGTACAAATCCGTATAAACGAATAAATTGATACACCACATCTGATGTTGCCAGCATTCATCTGTACCCCAGCCCTGCAAGAGATCAGCTTAATACTATTTAGGGAATTCTGACTGTCATTCATATGTAACCTTATCGAGGTCGATTCGGGTTTGCTTGATGTACCATAAATTATAAGCATATAAACAGTTTGTGGTGATTCTGAATAGTTGGTTGAATAGCAATCTTGACCGTCTAATTAGATCAACGGATGCTGTGGATGCATTTCTCACGTAGCAACCAGAAGTGGAAACCGGATCTTGTATCACAAGGTTTTTTTCGACATGGGGTTACTTGTTTGAGATATAGTGTATTTTAGACGTCTGATAAGCATGTGCTAGTGTTGCTGGGTCTATTGTTACTTGACAAGTATTCTACCAGCGTACCGGCGTGTTTGGTGACAGAGTGTGACATTTCATCGTTATGGACTACGTTAGAGATTATCTTGATAGTAAGCATACCGGAGATAGATGGCGCACTTCCATACTGTTTGTCTCAAGTTAATCGTATCATTTCAACTAGCTCTTGATTCGTTGCCTTCGGAGTTGCAGCGTTTTTGTACGTCGTTCAAAGAAGTGGAAGCATTCTCACAAAGTATGCCTGTTTCCAAATATTTCCCACCCAACCCCCCTTACCTCTCATCCATGTACACTCACCACTGGGTATTCGTTGTCTAGAATTCACCAGTGATTTGGACGAAGAAGTCAATTCATACATCAATCTATCTACCCTGGACAATATGAAGGAGCGAAATCAGGCCATAAGAAGGCTACACAATTACGTCAAGCAGACACTTTCGCCAGAGGCGGAGCGAGTTCAGTTGGCTGATACTCTTCACGAAACGGTGAGAATTACTTTAGCTGATCCCGGCGATAGCACTACTAAACTGGCATCTTTTTAGGTTCAAAAACACCTTACAAGACTTGATAGGGATTGGAAAGGCTTCCTGGACAACGAGCAGGCTGAGCAAACCCGTTACGACTCCCGAAACATTTTGAACGTACACGAAACCACCCACCAAGCAAGCAGCGGCGATGAAAATCCCTCCACAAAGAAAAAACCAAGCCGCGGGGAGAGAAGAAACGGTAAGGTTTTGTAGGAAGGATTTGTGGGGCTTGGGTTTGAGTTCCGTTCTACTGACGGGTTCTACACCACACCGCCTTGTTGTTCTCCTGAACTTTTCTAACGCTTGTTTACGCGGTTACAGGCAGGCGTAATCGTAAAGAGAATTCGGAGACGTCTGAGTCAGGGGTGGATTCCAATCACACTGAAAAGCCTCAGGACAAACCCACAAGGCCTCACAATCAGAATGGATTTAAGGAACGAACCCACAGGAGGGAGCGGGATGGATCGCATAAAGACAAGTTGAAAAGAAGGTAGGTGAGCATCTGGAGTTTCGGCAGATCAGGTTAGTAACGTAATGTTCTCGGGCACCTAAAGCGCAAACTCCCAAGAGTCACCAATCGATCCGAATGAGCCCACCTATTGCTATTGCAATCAAATATCTTTCGGAGAGATGATTGCGTGCGACAACACAGAGGTAAATTGAAATCTAGTAACTAAGCTTGCGCATGCTTGATACTCATTCTGTACCGGCAGTGTGAAATCGAATGGTTCCACTACCAGTGTGTGGATCTCAAGGCACCCCCCAAAGGTGCGTGGTACTGTAAAGAATGTCAATCGCAGATGAAGAAGCACAGATCGAGATGACGCATACCGCCCTATCTGAATATACACATGTTTTCTTGATTAGTTTAGTGTCATTTTAATCATACATTTCCTTTTGCCATGTAATATTTGTTTCTGTAATGTGAGGGATATACAAACTCATCCCAGTAATTTGGCGCAGACTGGTCCTTGTCAAATAAACCACCCTTCTCACAATCGATCGTTCAAGCAGGTTTGTTCTTCGTGATGCATACTTCAAACTGGGTATTTATTTGGAAGTCGACAGCTCATCAGCTAGTAATCGAGTTAAATAGCCAAAGGTGGAGATTCGTTCTTAACTTAATGCCCATACGGTGAACGCAAAAATCCCACACAAAATAAACACCGAGATAAACGACATCAGCCGATTGTAGCACTTCCAGCGTTGCTCCATCTTCGAGTTGGGAACCCTCGGATATCGGGAGCCCAGCCACCACAACGGCATCAGTAGAAAGCCAAATAAGAAGAGGTAGGCCCCTGTGGGGATCATGTAATGATGGGGCTCTATATGGATATCTTCAATGGGGATGGACTGGGAAAATAGCGGTTGATCTGAGGTGGGATAGAGTTTGGAACTGTCGTGGCTGTTGTGGATCTCTTTCTCTTTACCTTTTCTTCCGATACTTGGGCAAACGCTGGAGTGTGCTGGGGACGCAACTATAAGAGGCGGCGTAGGGGTGGATAGATATGATCTTGTCTGATATTGATTGATGGATGTGGTTCCCATAGACATCCTTAAATAGTCAGCCGCGAGCTCGTACTCCATTGTGCCTGGCATATAGCCTATCTCCTCATAGGATCTTGAAGGGCTGGCTAGGGGATTGTAGAAATCCGGGATTGAATTGCGACTTGTGTACGCTTCCGAGGGAACGGCTAGCGATCCGGTAGCGTAGTGTCTCAAGCTGCTAGTCTCTATTGGACTTCTGGTATAATGGTTCGGTGAGTGACTCCCATCATCTGCAGAGCTTAAGGTATTTGTGTGCATTGGTGGAGTAGAGCCTTGTCGAATGTGCTTTAGTAAAAAAGACTTTCTAATGATTCATTTTACCAACTGGTGGACCAGCTTTTGGGAGAGTAAACCTGATGGGTTGTCCCAAAATCATCAGTCTTATACCGAAATGGACAGTAGATGGCTATTCTTCTACTCGTGTTAATTTCAGACAATCGATGCAGTCCAAAGAATAGCTGGGGGATCTCTGGATTGCATGCAGTGATTATGCTCAATGATTAGTACGGCAAAGGGCTCTATTACAATCGATACACACTATTTGGGCTATATGACAGCTTGGGAAAGAAAATCAAGTGAAAACATGGTATCAACCATAATATATAATACATGATCGGAGTATTTATTTGGATTTGGGTTTGGATTTGGTTGATCTTTACAGCATTATTCCTTTTCATTATAATCTCGTGATTTCTTTACTATCTCTCAGAGCCTGCCTCCACCTAAAGTGCTCTGGAATCTTCTATGTCATAAACGTTGATGAATTGGTTTGAAACAGAACAGGAAATAAATAAATGGAAAAAGGTCCCTGAATTGACGACGCAATCACTATCAGAGTACCAGAAAAGCCGGCATTTGCTCTCAAGTTCCCTATGGGATCTAGAGAAGGTATTCATTGCTGGCATTATTTTTGTGGAAGATCGACTCATTTTCGTCTCGCTAGCACTACACAGAGAAAAACCAAAAAGAATCCCAACCCCAGGACCCTTCGGAGATCTTAAAAGCAGCCACCAATTCTCTCTGTCATCAATCCTTAATTTTCAGTCCAGAAATCTACCGCCAAGTCACTTCTTGCCTGTTTAACCAATATGTTGCGGAGGAAGAAAACCTCGAAACAGATGTCGACTCGAGCTCGAGGTTACCATTATTTATGCTTCACCCTACTTCAGTTTTCTAATCCGCACCTCGATTATCCCCAGTTTCTGGTGTTTGTCTAGCATTCGTCAATTACTCAAAACTCGCAATTCTGCCGTAACTGAAGCGCTGCCTATCGCACAACAGTGTGGATTCTCTTCGTATGAGGTCGATGAACTACTTATCCACGAATCGATAGACACATTAATATCATTTATCGACGATACATTGCAATTAAATCCCCAGCTTCTGGTATGCTAGGATGATACCATCAACTACCTTATCAAAACAAACTTACAAAGGATATCGTATTCAAACTAGCCCGAGCTTCTCCCAATTCTGTGTATCGATTGTATTCGCCTTTGTACAAGCCCACACTCCATTCGCCTTGTTGAAAAGTACTGGGCCTATGTAAGGGAATTGCCCACAGTGATGCGACGGAGGGAAAGCAGATCTCAACTGCGACTCAACTGGTTTTCATGGAGGCCTTGATCAAGGAAATAATCTTCGTGAATCAATTTGTATACGATGGCTTGGATATAAGTACGAGGAAGAGGTATGCTGCCCAGTATGGATACTCCCCACATTAGTGAGTACTAACATTGTTCAATAGCCTGTGTATATTTTCTCCGCTTATCCTTGAGCATGAAGTAAGTGTGGTAGCAACTTTTAACTTCTACTATGCCACCAGTATCAACAGCTTCTCTGATCAGGTGACGAGTGTTCTCAACACTATATTGTTTGGTCGCTACCTCAGACCCCGCGATATACGGGATGCCATCAGAAACTCACTAGTGTACAGGGTAACCCTCGACAACTCGGCAGTAGGCCCTAAAGCCTTCGATTTTCTGGTCAAGCTAATTCAGGATACGTCGGATTGGCGTGTTGTCCGAGCATTTATTGGGTGGAACCAATGCTTTTTTGAGGATTCTCCGCCCGAGCAATTGCCAAACGTATGGCCCCACAACCATCGTTCCAACCTTTGTCGACACTAAAATCCTATGACTTAGTTTTATCCCGAATACCTTGGCCAACTGGTCCGTCTCCTCAGCAATCCGCCGCAGAGCCCGTGCGATTACGACGACTTTCTTAGACTACGTGACCGAATTCTGAAGAACGAATCATTAGATTCGCCAACCTATAGAGCGCATTGCGTTTGGCTACTTTCGATAACGCCAGTGTCATGGCGAGAGAAAGTCTATTCATGGATAGCAAATGTTGGGCAATTCAGCTCTCTATCGGGGGTAAGCATTGTCGGCTCTGCCATCTTCGAGCAATCCTAATCGCATGACTCTCTGATCATAGCTCGAAGGGCCGTTGACATTCTGCTCGTGGATAAGTCATCCGTCTGAACGATCATCCGATGACTTGACCAATCTGTCGAGCCATGGCTTTGCAGAGATAGCACGAGGTAAGTTTCCCAGCACCCCTCATTGTGGACCGAGGTATTGACAGTGCTGCGCCCAGATCACCTTCCATTTAACGAAACTTCGGTCGACATGTTTGCCAATGCTCTGCAGGAGTCACTCGACGCAAGTAGTCGTACTTTCGTTACCATAGAGCAAATATTTAAGATCGCTAGCGATCATAATCGATTGGACATAGTGCCACGGCTGGTAATGCCACTCGGATCATTTGAGAATTTCATGCACTTACTCAACTCTTCTAGCTGGATAGATGCGGAGTCCATCCAAAGGGATCGACCCTTTGTGATATCTCCACTTGCACGATTATCCTGGATTTCTGCCATGAACTCAACCCAAGCTCTATTGAGCATTCATTCATTGGTGAGCTAGTGGAGATGTACAACGAGAACCAGTGTTGATCACACCATGCCTGAATACAAATATGTTCATAATTGTATTTATATTGCCACCCTTCAAGAGACATCGAAAGCACCGACTGACGCATCAACACCAGTAACAACGAAATACAACCGTCATCTGCGGCAATGTGTAATCCAGCTTAATTCCCCTTGCAAAGTTGGATAGAGCTAAGCAATCCAGTTAAATTCCCATAGCAAAATGCATGCTCGCCGGATCAGAATTTGACCATCTGCACATTTATACCGGAGTGATTGGTGGAGCGATTATATGCTGAGTCAGATGAATTTTTTTCATGGAGATGAATAAAGTAAACGACCTTTGGAAGAATCTCTCTCTTTCCCGTGTTTCTATATCCCCGTGGTTCAAGGACTGAAACTATAAAGATGGTCAGTATAGAGCAGATTAATCAATAGGAGAATTCACTGTAGGGTAGTCATCATCATCATCATCATCATCCCGGAATGCACGGATGGATGGAGATCTGAGATAGATAGATATGTCGTAGAGGAACCGGAAGTAACATTATTTCGTTTGACTATTTGCAGGCCGACGCCACCGTAACCATTCGTACTCGCAAATTCTTGACCAACCGTCTTTTGCAACGCAAACAGTTCGTCGTCGACATCTTGCACCCCGGCAAGGCCAACATCAGCAAGGACGAACTTCGCGAAAAGCTCGCCAAGATGTACAAATCTGACAAGGAGAACGTCTTCTGCTTCGGTTTCCGTACCGTGTTCGGTGGTGGCAAGTCCACCGGGTTTGCCCTCATTTACGACTCCTTGGATTCCGCCAAGAAGTTCGAGCCCAAGTACCGCTTGGTTCGTCACGGACTTGGCGAGCATGGTATCACTTCTCGCAAGCAACGCAAGGAGCGCAAGAACCGTCTCAAGAAGTTCCGCGGTACTGCCAAGACCAAGGGCCCCAAGACCAAGTCTGAATAAGTTCTTTCAAATCCATCCACGGTTGAACTTCCTGTCTGGTTGGACAAAGCTCAATAAACTTACCTCGTTCAAATTACACTTGTTGAAGATGGCTGCATAGTCTTTGGTTGGAACGATACGATGGATGGGGGACTCTGGTGGTCTCAACCTTAATCTAGACCATGCCTCTAGCAAATAGTAATCAATCCTCAAACACGATTTAATAAATCATGGCACGAATGGTTTTTACTAGCATAAAGGATGCATGCGAGGTACATCCTATTGGTGCCCGACTAAATCTCCATAGACACATGTGTATTTCTATATATCGCATCCATTTTCGAGGGGTTGTTGGGAACGAGGCATTTAAATGATTTTCCACCATTCTCTTTGGTTACCTCTCCAAACTGCGCACCTCTCTAAAACGTACTGACGTGGTGTCTACCAGTCGCTTATTGCGCTAAGCTCTCTAACAGCCCAACTCTTTAAAACAGAGGAACCTGGTTCTCCCATCCCACTAAACCCGCAAGCCTTTTCTAACCTAACCCACCCACACTAAAGCCCGTAATATGAGCAGATACCTTGACTTTGAAAAGCAGTTTATCTTCTACGGCCAGCACCACGCCAACAGGGTCAACATCGTAAGCCACGTTGTGGGCATTCCTCTGTTGCTCTGGAGCGCCTTCACGCTGACCGTGAAGTTGGGTCCCCTATTTCACGTGAATATTTGGAGCAGTCAGCCCATCCCGGTCCATCTTCCTTGGTTGGCGGTCCTGGGTTATATCTCCTTCTACTTTCTGCTGGAACCTGTGGCAGCGGTAAGCATATTCTGGCAACCAACGCGCGGGGAAGACCTTACTCATTTCGAGTATTTGAACCATTTAGATTTTCTACTCGCCGGTACTGCTGTGCACCGCCTATTACTCCCTACGCTTCTCCAACGCTTTACCAAACTACTTCCAGTGGGCCCTCATCATCCACTTGACCTGTTGGGGACTGCAACTGTTCACCCACCGGTTTTTCGAGAAACAGCCCTTGAATTTCCGGGATAACCTTATCCATGGTAAGTCCCTGCATTCTCCCCCCCGCTTTTCGGAGCCCTCTGCTCCATCTCCACCTTGCCTACGAAATCTTGCTTTCCTCGTTAGCTGAATAGTCGTACTTACGCGCAATCTTCCCTTAGTTCTACTCTTCTCCCCCTTCTTCGTCTTCCTCGAGATCCTCTTCGCGTTGGGATATCGTCCCGCGCTGCAGCAACGCATGCAAGTGGCGGTCGGGAAGGCGGTTTACGCGGAGCAGAAGAAAAAGGGAGTGGCCAACGGTAAGCATCACTAGCGGGCTTGATGGAGCATCGCAAACCAAACAAACCCAGCCAAAATACATACGAGCATCCGGTATCTACGTCGACACACATCGAAGTGCAAGTTCAAGTTCCATTATCCGTACCCTTCATCATCCAGCCCATCAAATGGAGGATAGAAGGGAATAGAAACCCCAGTTACACGGGAAACATCATCTAGAGCCTGGCTCCCGTTTCTTTTCTACATATTGCGCAATATTCTTTTCCCCTTTCTGCTCGCCCACTCAGTATCCCACCAATCCCTCACCTTTCCGGGACTCGTTTGTCCCCCACTCCCATACATAGCTAACTTCTTGTTGCCAAATATTCGGGTGGAACTTTATCAAAGAACGGACGCTGCTATTTATTATTTTAATCGCTTTGATTAAATGCTCACAAAACCCATGAATGATACTTAGTGCAGTGCATTCAGTGTAAAAATGGGGAAGGTTGGTTTGGATCTAGGAGGAGAGGGATGTTTTGGTGGTTGAAAGTCAGAAAAAGTAAGAAAGTGGAACCTCTACAGAGCAAGACATTCCTGGGGATCATTTAGATGTTGGTATTGCCTGTAGACAGATTATCGAGTGGGGACGAAGAGTAACATGAGCAGCTAAATCAACTCGTTCAACATCCTTTCCCACAACTGAACTTTCTGTCGCTCCAGTTCCAGTTGCTTTCGTGCGTACGTGTTGAAGCAGCTCAAAAAGTCGTACACCTTGGTTTCTTCGTAAATCTCAATCTCACTTCTCAGGTTCCTGTCAATCTTGTTGTGCAGGGCTCGCTTGTAGGTCTCGAATTGTTTGGCCTGGACAGCATTCACAGAAACGGTTAGATCACATGTCGACCTTGAGCAAAGCCGAGTCGAAGAAAGTGATGGCTACCTCCTCCAGATCTTCCACCGCCTGGTTGACCTTTTCCGACTTGATATTTGACGAAGCTTTCATCACCACTATGGCCTGTCGTCGTTTTTCCGAGGTCTTGACGGAGTTTTCGTATTCCGCTTTGACATTGATGCGGTTTAGAAGCAACAGCTACTCCAAAAACAAGCGTTATTCGAACCGATTGCTGACCACCTGGTCTGCGAAATTCCTCATTACCTGGATGTACTTGGCATTTCTGACGTAGCTGTCAAAGAGGTATCCCAGTAGCGCGTTCCTATGATCTAACTGCAGAATGGCCTAGTGATAAATACACCGAAGTCTTGGGAAGCCCAGAAGCTAGTAATTACCTGCACTCCATTCAGCTCGCCACATTTAAGGAAACATTCACCTAGTTTTCGTAGAGGCCTAGGGGAGTTGCGTGAATACTAACAATCGGCTTTGCATGTTAGGCAAGTTCCATACTTGGACATCGGACTGTTTACTTCGGATGCAGCGAATGATGACAATTTGACCGCGACCTCCGCCTCAGATCCGGTGAGGTCTATGATGAAAAAGGGTTCATTGGAGAGGAGGGCACATTCAGTGACCGGATTGGATAAGCATACAATGAGTCGAAATTACTTTTGTTCGCTTTGGTAATGCGAGTCAGGATCTTCGAAGCATTCTGGAGGTTGCTTTCGAGCGCAACTAGCGCCGAATACTCTTGATCTAGCGGGTCCTTTCTGTCTTCGGATATGTTTCCGGCGTCCTTGGGCTTCGTACGGAAACGACTAACCTTGATCGGGTTGGCTCTACTTGTGGGTGTATACTGTATGCATGTTTGGTTAGCAAGTTGGGCTACCGACCTCAACAAAACAACCTCAGTAGAAACCGTACCACAAAATCGGACTCGATGAATGATTGAAGTTCCGAATCCTGACGTAAAATTGGGTGTGAAGCCAATCTAGTCAAAAAGATTTGAAGGGAATTCTTAATCAGCCGTAAACTCCTATCAAGATTACCGGTGTCATCAGGTTGGCGAGGGAGTATGGGGACGATACATTCGGGGTAAGCATTAACCAGATAGCTATGCAGTCGCTCGAACTCGGCGTAGGTTCTTTCGACCGTGTCGTAGTTCTTCTTCCTGTACTGTGTTAATTCGGACTATAGTACAACGAAGATGGGCGGAAGTGGTTGGCGTTCGGAGTACACACAGTAAAAATAGACAAGTTTCTTTGCTTGAGTACAGCGAAGGGTAAGTGTATCCGGCAAAACATACCTTTGCTTTAATGCGGTAGACGAGATCTCGCTTGGCTTTGTCGATGGACTTGAGCGTAAGAACAAGAGGGGGATTCTCTTCTTTGTAGAAAGTGATTGGTTGCTTGGTCATGGCACTCTCAGAAAATGCACTTGTTATGGGCTCAGGCATGAGAATGCTGGCTGAAGTGGAAAAAGGGATAGAAGTCTAGGTCTAGGTTCAGGTGATTGTTCACCAAGGAGTTGATGATTGTTTCGATCCAGAAATTGGATAAAATTCGAATTATTGTCCATGTAACAAGGAGCTAAATTGACGGATGAAACAATACCTGAGAAGCAGATCAGGAAATCAATGATTCATCCTATCTGATTGACAAGGCAGTCACAGTGTCTCATAATGGAAATGCACTCATGCGGGACATTGACAAGTAAATTCCCGCAAATGTCCCTCAATAACTTGAGTGAAAACATACTTTATTCACACAACATTCAATGGACAAACGAAGCACCAGTCGATGTGGATCACGACCTAAACTAACAATGGGCTATCAATGACCGCGTACCCAGTTGCAACACCGCCCTCTTTGGTATCGGAAAGCTTTGTACGAAGCAAATGGCCAGCATTTTCGTTGACTAGGACCTTGGAGCCGTCACTAGTGTATTTCAAACCAACATTGAGTGAAGGCATTCTATATAAATCAAACCAACATCAGTCCTACCTAATCCAGATACCGTACACCCCGAGTTCACTAACGAAGGTGCCGTTTTGTAGCTGTCCTTGGCGAACCACCAAGTTCTCGACGGTGGGAGGAACGATCAGATCCATGAGAATGTATGCGCTTTGTTGCTCCACTGACATCTGCTTCAATGCATCAATGATATCCTGTCCGTAGATGTTGTTTCCGCCACCCTCACGCTGTGGCTTCATCACGAAACGATCTGGATCACTAAGCGCCATTTCGGCAGCCGCACGTCCTTCAGGAGTCGCGTCTAGAGGGTACAGCCCAGCGAAAGAGCGACGGATCCTCTCAGCAACCTTCTTATCCTGGACAAACCTGATTTGAAAGTTTAGTAGGGTTTAGTGATGTGTGACAGGACCAACGTACCTTTCTAGTAAGCCGGGCTTGGCCAGAACCTGTTGCACTTTTTTGGCGCCAACCAGTTGATAAGCAATGGTTGGACACTTGATGGCGCGAGAGCGTTCAATCAACAATCTAGCATCCCACTCCTAAATATTGCTCATTATAATCTAGCTATCCTTGTTTTCGTACGCTTACATCATACCTTGGAGGAAGGATGGTCATCGGGACCATAGCCAGAACGGAAATAAGTTACCGAGATACGTTTACCATCACTTTTGTAGCAGACAGGTCAACATCGGCAGCAAGCTGACAGCAATGCAAGAGATGTACTTACATGATCAGGTTACGTTTGTCATCCAAGGTGACCTGCTCGGCAACCTCAGATAGGGTTTTACGAACTACGCGTACGCCGTGACTTGAGCGCCTGTTAGTGTGCTGTCTGGACAAAGAAAGGATGTGAAGGGTATGGTTACTTGTTCAGAAGGTTGTATTCGATCCAACGCTGGTCAAAGATATTGCGCTCATTTGGTTGAACTACAAAGAGGATAACCGCACTATGAGGATGAAGATCAGTCAAAACTAGTCCAATTCCAGCCAATGGTATACATAATATTCTACTCTTGAACTCCGTAAATCTCATGTGCCTGAGCAAGTCCTTTGGCGATTCCAGTGAAAGATTTGCTTTCTGGAAGCGATTCACGAGTATATAGGGAAGCGTCGATTTCTGGGTGGAAGTGTTGGATGTGATTGACTAGATATCTACCAAACCATCAATATAAGCCGAAGTTGATGACCTTTTAAGAGCCGTACCTGTGCAGTTGCCCGGTTAGCCCGGTTAAACTTCCGAAAGAAGAAGCGATGGTATTAAATTCTACTTGTTGGATAATAGGCTTCTCTTCGCCGACAGCGTGTAATAAATAATCCGAGCGATGAATGCCCAAAGAGACGGTCTAAAAATTGCTCGTATAAATAAAACCACCAACCACACTCACCATTGATAAATGGCCTACCTGCGAAAAACCCTCCCCCTTCACCTTCAAGAAGATATCGTATAGGTTCTTCATGAAGTCGTCAACGTTGGACAAGCTATTTCGCTGAATACATTAGCACAAACTGTGAGACAGATACTGAATATACCAAAATTTCATCACCTTTCCATAATTTCCTGCAAAAACTCGTGATCCTCAGAAACGGTGTGTAGAAGCTGGTTCATGGCTGGCTGAAGTTCGATGGCTTCTTCAAAACAATGTTTTGGAAAAGGCGACGGGAGAAGTGCGAAAGGTGCATTAATGACTTGACCGGCAGGTGGTAAGCCGGTTTGTGGCTCTATCGGTGCACGCATAACAAGACCATGGGCGAACGCCCAATCTAAAGCTACTTGCTTCAATTCCTCCAATAATTCGGGAGATGCAGAGGGTGGATAACTAGGGAAAGTGTAAGGCATTTTGCTGTTATGTATATCTTGTGCTTAATGTTCGAGGGTTTGGTATCCGCACTGAAGTTGGTAATATGAAAAGAATGGGCCAGTTTGGCTTATTGCACGCAAGCACTAAATACTGATAAGAAAAGTCTATGTTTTCCAGATTCTAATAGCATTCATTGAAAATCGAATAATTGTTTAGAAATCAAAATGATTTTTCTATCTGCTTAGTAATCGAGATGATAAGTATATGCTGGCTTAGGTTGGCTTCGAGATAAGGGAACTCCAACCAAGCGAATTGATCCGTGCAGCAACAATGTCAACTGGATACACCAGAATATTCGAACTCTGATGTGCAACATTCAAAAACCTAGATTCGTATGCTTTACGAGGCACACCATTGGCTTTGTAAGGCGTAATGGGATATAATTCCCATTCCTGGAATTCCTGATGAGAATGCGATGATGGGTGAATTGTTCTTGTTACAAGGATTTATTTAACAAGCATCATAAGAGGAAAGACAAAAAGGATTTCAATAATGACCAGTAGCTTGGGATTAAAATAGAGGCTATGAGTACCCTTTGAGCTTGGGGCATTAGTAGAAAGTTCCTTCTTGAGGTTGAGGAAGTTTACGGTTGTGCGAGCTAGCCATTTCACTACGAATAAACCAATTAGGATAGTCTGATTATGACACTGCAGTTGAACTACACATACCGTCGGATCTCAGTCAACACGGTCTCCAAGGTGTAGTTGCGCTTCCAGTGTTGTAAGCAGTTCAGCTTACTGGGCTCAACCTATTATCAGATAAAAGGTTAAGTTAGAAAACTAAGCGTTTGTAGCATTAGTGTGTAGGACAGGTCCTTACCAAACCATTCTGCTGGTTTACACAGGGAAGATTAATTTGGGATAGGAAAGAAACAGCAGGTGGTGAATCGGGATAGTTGGCATCACAGTGGATTTTCAAGGAGTAGATACGGTTCTCGTGAACAGACTGAAGGTAAGATTATTAGTAAAGAAACGGCAGTTAGAATAGTCGAGTATATTCTTACGTGGGGTGGACCAAGAATAGTACCGTTCCAATTGCTCATCATTATGTCATCTCCATCGGCTAAACCGTAACTACAGGTGCCATCTCCGATGCCTTTTTCACCCTTTTCTAATTCTTCTAGAAGACGGAAATTTCTTGGGACTATTGACGATAGATGGGATGAGTATAGAAGGCAAAGGACCCTGTGCGTTGCAAGACACTTACCTTTGGCCATTTTAGCAAGTAATTAACTTTCGAAAGATGCAACCAGTAAACCTTGAAAATAATGATATGCCGTAAAGCTTATACAATGCTCGATTTACTAAACAAATAAGGAGAGAAAGGAATATTAACACGAGACAAGTCAACCATATTGTAAAGAGAAGTGCTCACTCACTAAGTATAGGACAAAGTACAAAAGCGAAACAGACAGCAATGAAAGAATGGCAGGATCTTTGAATACTTGAAAATTTAACTCGAAACGTAACCGTAGCTGGAATTTCCATTGTTATGACGTCGAATCCAGAACAAGGAGGTTGCGGATTAGATGATTCCAGAATATCTCTTAATCAAAGTTGGTTAACTTTCCAGGTGCAAGTCCCCTTCTGCGCTAGGATTCACCACGGAAATTTCTGCCAATCAGTAGGCGTGAGAAGTGGCTGGATCCAATTATCGCTCAGCGGATAACCTTTACTTTCATCTCGTTTAAAGTCATATAGAGGTGGCCTTCTTTCCCTTTTGTCGCCGAATTTTTTTCACTTATTCAACTAGTTAGTTATATATACATATATATATGTGTATATATAAATTCTTTTGAAAAAGCTATAGACAGCCCAATCACAAGAATAGAGATTATGTCTTGTTAGTAATTGGTTTCATGCTTCTACCTTATTTCACGAAACAAGACTTCGATCGGCGGATAGATTACTACACACCCATTTCACTTTCGGCAAATACTTTTTTCTTTCCTTCTTGTACGTGTCTTTTAGCATATACTCTTGTTCTTTTCCAAGCAAGGCTGTACTCTTTCTGGCCAAGTTTAATTCCAATATGTCCGACTCCGCTTCGTCCAACGGTATCGTTGTCGCCAAAACTGAGGTTACCATCGAGGTTCCGGAGTATTTTTACCTCGCTGACACCGCCCACCTGACACACTTGATTGGTAAAGCCCTGGTTTTGTTGGTCAAGATCTGGTTTATCGCCGAAGGTGTACTAAATATCTGTTTGTTACAGCGGATATGTTCAATCGGTTGATAGCGCATAACGATCAAATCCCCTTGACGCCCAACAATCTGACAAGATTTCACTCGCGCACGCCACCTGGGATCTCTATTTATGACTACCTGAGACGTATAGTGAAGTACACCTCTTTAGAGAAGCCTTGTCTCATCATGTTACTCGTATATATAGATCGAGTGAGTGAGTTACATCGAAACTTCATTATCTCATCCTTAACAGTTCATAGATTTCTCATTACAGCTGTGGTGGTTGCTTCGAAGGCATTGTGTGATGCGTACTGCACAAATACACACTACGCGAAAGTCGGTGGAGTTTCCACTCAAGAAATCAACGCTCTAGAGCTTGAGTTCCTGTTCTTTATCGATTGGAAATTATACTGCTCACCGGAGACTCTCCAACAGTACTACGTGAACCTAGTCGACCAGCATCCCTCGTACAAACAGATCACCGAGGCCGTGGAGCCAAAGCCCAAGCGATTAAAAACCGAGCCAAATGAGAAGCCAGCTACAGAACCCTAGACCTGATATGAAGTCGCTATTTATTGACACACTATACAAGCCGCATTCATCCCCCTTCACTTGCTGCATTCATACTACTTGTTGACATCCTGTCATTGCTTCATATCACCTTGAACCTCACGTCTTACTATACATACACTTTTCAACCCGTATCTCTTGGTCACGACCCATTTTTATTTAAATCAATCATCCAGCCATAGACTTCTTCCTACTCTTGTCCCAGAAACATCCATGATTGCCAGCACACATACGCACGCATACACGCACTCCGAGGCAACCATTCGAAAGACGGTATACGGTTCAGGGGCCGAGATGGGGATGCAGCAGAGTAAACTCACCGAAGATCTGGAAGAATTAATGTGTCACTGTCTTCGCTCATTTATTTTGTCAGCACTTGAGTAATGGCTGGTGAATCGGTTGAAATTAAACGTCGCACTTTTAAAGAAATCCGGCTATTTCTTTGTTCTCACTCTTAAGTATAAATGGATGGGTCTCCGTAGGATTCTGGCGATGCGTGCGGTAGCCGCTGTGGTCACCTCTTTGATGATTTTCCCTTGGGCGCCAACGATGATTTTCTAAGGAGACGAAGATCAGCGTGCGGCTCGGGGGTGTCTTTGGGAAAGTAGGCTTACCTCTTGGCTGGGTTTGTCCACGAAGATATTCTGATCGATGCGGAGGGCACCGCTGGGTATATTAGTCCAGCCAACATTCTCTTGACGGATGGTATACGGGAGATAGGAATGCAGACGGGAGAAGAATTCGGCTCTGATCAGTTCCTCGACTCGCTTCAGGTCAGACATATCTCCCTTCTGATCCCTCGCGTACAACCAATTGTTGGGCTTCGCCAGCGACATCAACCATTCCTGTGAACGTGTGTTTAGTGGTGACTTGTCGGCCTACGCGTTCGACTGAGTCCTACCTTGACGTCGGGTACACCAACATTGTACAGTGCAGATGTGTATATGACTCGTAAGAAGTGACCATACTGTTTCTGGTAGTGGTCGGTAAGCAGTGAGATCATGTCCTTATCCTCAACAAGATCCATCTAATAAAAGAAGTGGGGTTAGCACTGCACGCTACACATGGGCTTCTCTACCTTTACCTTGTTTAATACCAGGGTGGCCGGTACACTCAGCTCCTTTAGCCGCTCAAACAGATAGGTTTCTGCTACGGAAAATCTCTTGATGGCCTCTGGGCCGTCGATCAGAACCAACACTGGTGAAAACATGGTTAATACCGTGGGGGATTTTTTGTGGCTACAGTGTTGTTCGGTACTAACAGTGGTCAGCTTCGTTGATTGTGTGCCAGGGGGAGCTCACTATTTCACGGACCAACCTATAGTGAACCCTTTGATCAGTAACCGAGACCTGGTACGCGCTGGTCAGGAAAGCATCTTACCTCAATCTGTTCTTGTTCGGAATCACACCAGGCGTGTCCAGAAAAACCTTGATCCATGGGTGATTAGTTTCCAGGGAATAGCAGTCCTTTCAATCGTACATATGCTTACAATCTGCGTGTCTTCTTCGGAGAGTACCCCAAGTATACGCTCGCGAGTTGTCTGTGGTCTGGCTGAAACGATGGACACCTATTCTAAGCTTTAGTTTTTTCGAATCCTAGACAAATAGCAACACGATTCACCAACCTCCTCGCCGACCAAGTGGTTGACTATGGTGGATTTGCCAGCATTAGCCGCACCAACAACCGCTACACGAAGTAGTCGCGGGTTCGCTGGCTGTTCGATACTTTCGTAAACTTTGGGAAGTTTGACTCGCATGTCTGTAAAGCTCCGTTTTAACAAACCGTTCCTCTGACAAGTGCGAGATTGGCCAACTTACCTGGCTGAGTGATAATAACTTGACCAGTGCTGGAAACAAGTGGAGGTGGTTTGTAAGGTTTACTTTGAACGTTCTTGGCTTTCTTTGAGGTCGTGGTTGTTTGCACCTTGGTTTGTGAGACAGGCAAAGTTTTAGTGGGAGCAGGGATTTTGATTTCAGTGGAGTCCAGCGCCTCTTGTATTATTCCCTCGGGTCTGGCTGGCCTGTCTATGGAGGAAATGTTCGTCGGTGGAGCCGAAATCCTTTCTCCGACCCGAGTCTCCTCCAGCTTCTTTAGTCCCAACTCCGCCTCATTTTCCATATTCTTTCGTAGATTGCTTTCTAGTGATATACCAGCTCTATGCTTGGCACGGGCCATGATTCCATATTGTCTGGTCGAGGTACAGAGTCGAGCTCTCGAAAAACGTAACCATGAGGAGCTCAACATTAAAGTAGCGAGTGTGAAAACGAAACCAGGTCAGTGGTCTCTTACCAGTACTGAGTATATTCCCGAATTTCTCATCCAAAGAAGTTTTTTTTTACTTTATATGGACTAATTTCGCTTGCGGTCGTTGCTTCTTGATGGAAAGCGATTGGTTCCTTGGGACTATTTCTCGTGTTTTGCTTGACACATGATATGTTTCGTTCTACTAATCACTACTTGGTCTAGGTGAATATTACTGGTGTATCTCGATGCCCTCAAATCAGACACTAAACTGATAGAAGGTGCAATGGTCACACTACCACATCGTTGAAACATGATCGAATCGACCCAGAGTACATGACCACCATCAGGAGTAAGGGTTTATTAGGTATGGAAAAATACAATTGTTATGCGTAGACAGTATAATTATGAGATGAATGCAGGTTGCTCTATGCCCGATAGCCATAAACCCTGAGGCGCTTGAAGCCGCCATCGGGGTAGATGGTGGCACGAACGTGAGTAAACACCTTATCTTTGGGAGTCAAATCCCATTCGTGTTCGGTATCAGCAGCGGTTTTTTGTTTAGGGGAGATTGTAACCCAGTAGGCTTCGGTATCCACTGCAGGGTCATTCAGCGGGTTTTCCTGCTCCGAGTAACATGCTTCCAATGAGGCTTGATGAGGGAAATTGCCTCGGAAATGAAGGGTATCGAAGATAGCCTTATCAAGGCGGCCTGGAGCTCCGAGTTTCACGATGACATAGTCAACGTGACCAGGGGTACGGGAGCGCTTTGTCTCCCAACCATCACCCATGTTCTCTCCACGAGTAGGTAATATGATGTTAGAGGCAGGTGAGAAATGATCGTTGGAGGAGGTTACAACACGAGCTCCACTACCCACGTAAGCCAAGTCGATCAGCTCCTCTTTGTTCTCCGGGAAGTTGGGGACAATAGTGCCATACACACGGAAACGGGCGATGCCACCGTCTGGATATTGATTGATACGAACAAAGTTGTATACGGTCTCAGTAGGAACATTCAGGAGGAAATAGTGTTTGGAGTTCGGATTCAAATCGGTCTGAGGAAGTAGCTCCTCCCATTGGTAGTTTGGTTCTTGACCGCTTTTAAGTTCTTCTTCACTCACGAAACAAGCTTCGACTGAAGCAACGGGGGCATGGTTCCCATTGAAGTGAGCAGTATCGATGTCAAAACCAACAATAGTTCCAGGGAAACCAAGTTGAATGATGGCCCAGTCATGGTCGGGGTTGTGACGGCGAGTTTCCCACCCGTCGAACCAAGCGCCAGTCTCCACAAATTTACCAATCTCACGTACTGAGGGCTTAGGGTTCAACATGTTGGAAGCAGCAGCAAAAAACTCATCGGATACGGCCACCACCTTCGATCCTAGCTTGCAATTGGCGAGGTCGACATAATTGCCGAGAGGAGTGGTTTTAATGTCACCGAGAGGGAGTCGAGTAAACGAGGCCATTGTTCTTGTAATGGGGGAGAAGGATCGCACTGGTACAAGCCCCAATCCAGCCCATTTGTTGCTTTATATCGGCATCAAGGGACATGAAGGGTTTGTTTCAAATCTCAGAAAGGGGTGTTGGGGAGGTTGATAATCTTCAAGATAATCTTTTTTACTAGCATTAATCTGCTCGATGTATGGTTAATCTGCTCGATGTATGGCTTCAATCCGATGTGATAATTGTTGGCATGGTGCGGATTATCGTGGCTAAATTATTATCCTCCCGCTGAAACAACACCAATCATTTCTGACCAGATACCCTAACCCTGCTATGCAGTAGATGGGATTTCTCCGGCTTCCTGGACTGGCTGGAGTGGGCACCAGAAATCATAATGGATATATGCACTGGGTCAGCTAACACGTCTCCCACTGTCCGAATATTGAGCGAACAATGATCCTGACTGCAGAGGAAAATTCACTAGGTCAACCAACATTACTGCGTAGTATAAATATAATCAAAGCCCTGTCGAAGCGAATATAGAAAGCGAAGCATCTATACACACACGAGCCAACAAACAGCAGCCTAGAAAGATTGATATACTTCACGATGGTACCGTCAAGAGCAGCCCTGTCGATGATCTGGATTTTCCTGAGTATCAGGGTGCAAGGGGGCAAGTTTGATTACTGCAAAAACGAATTCGCCAAAAGTCCCACCAACTGTCAAATGTTTGACTTTCCGGTCAGAGCGCAGTCCTTGTGCGCGCCCAAATTACCCAGAAATTACCAGGAGATCCTGAAGAAGGAAATGATTGATCCTAAAGCCAAGAAAATCATTCGGTTGATAACCAACGTGTTCGAGCATGCTAGCAAAACCATCAACTACGGATTCTGCGAGAATATTGGCGATCAGCGAGGTTTTACCTGTGGCACTGTTGGCTTCACCACCGGCACTGGGGACCTGTATACCGTGATAGAGGAATACGAGCGAAGAGTGGGGGCCGAGACTGGCTTTTCCAGGTACCGTCCAGAGCTTCGTAGACTAGCCACTCATCCTGACTGCAGTATTCCCGATGGAGATGTCAGCAAACTGATGGCCTTTGCGGAGCTCTGGAAACGAGAATCATGCTTGCCCGAGTTTCGCAGTGTTCAGGATGATGTCGCTGATCTAATCTACTACTTGCCTGCGGTCGAGTTGGCAGCAGAGGTTGGGATCACCTCAAGCCTAGGAAAGGCTATCTTTTATGATACTGCAGTGCAGCATGGATGGGAGGAAGACGATGGGCTGAGCCTGAGGACCATCATCAATCTCACTGGGCCAAAAGCCACATCGAACGAGCAAGAGTATTTGGAGAGATTCCTAGTGGTGCGACGTAAACTACTATGCTGCTATCCTGATGATGTTTGGCCCGATTCTGCCGACAGGGTCAGCGATCTGATGGATCTAGTGGGGTTGGGCGATCTTGAATTCAAGAACAATGTGAAGCTGAATGCCTATGAATCGGTGATTACTGGCAAAGAAGAGCTTTTTGTCCCCTGCGCAAACCCGCCTAGTGGCCCATCCCTTCCGGAAGCGGGACTTGAACCATTCCGTAACCGCACCCCGGCCAATGAGATCAAGACCAATTCTGGCGACGATACTGTGCCCCCGTATGACACCCTGTCAAGCAGCGTCAGGGCCCTGCCCTCGCTTGTACTCTCTCTACTAGTCCTGTTCATTTCTCCAAGTCTCCCATAGTATCGAATTTGTGTTTATTTAATAATTTTATTTGGAAACAATATTGACAACTACTAATACAACAATACTGACAACTACTAATACAACAATATTGACAACTACTAATACAACAATATTGACAACTACTCGGATCAATCATATCAAATCGCTGTCGTGACGTAACCCGACGTTGACAGTGTAGAGACGTCATTAGCCACCACCTAGTTTGGAATTAAGCTTGGATTAGATGACGTGAAGGCATGAATGCAAGTGCAGTTTGAATTGCCAGGGAGATACCAACCAAAATTTGGCAACGTCGTAGGCAGCATGACGATTTAATTGAAAGTGGGTGATGTGATTGGCCAGCGAGATGCCAAGCGGACCTCGCTGGAAGTATAAATACATACAGCAAGCGAGGATTGAGGGCCAAGCCACCTTTCATTCCATTTGACAATAAAACCATGCCTCGCGGAACTCTTCACATCTTCGCCATTGAAGGCAAAAACCTCAAGAATGTTGAATTTATGGGAAAGAGCGACCCATACTTGGTGCTCCACCTTGACAGCGCCAATAAGCAGCAGACGGACTCGAAGAAAGATACTTTGAACCCCGCTTGGCAACAGAGATTCACCTTTGATGTCTATGAAGGCAACAACGAATTACAAGTAGAATGCCTTGATAAAGAACGCACCGGCAAGGACGAGCTCATTGGGAGCATTAGCATCCCACTCAATGAAGTATTCTCCAGCGGCTCGGAGGTCGACAAGTGGTATCCCATTCAGGACAAGAAAGGCAAGGATGCCGGCGAGCTTCACATTGCTCTTAAATTTGTGCAATAATCTGTGTTGTTGATGTATAAATAAAAGCAATCCATCCCATCCCAGTCCAACTCCAATCATATTATTTGGCAACAGTCTGATTAGAATTGTGGTTTCGTTTGCTCGGCCTGGAAATCACCAGCCTCCTTACCACATTAATCAATCTGGCATTTCTACCACATTGGGGGAGGGAGGATCTCACTAGGTTTCTGGGGGAAAGATGCCAACTAACAGGCAACTAGACTGGAGTTCAATTCAGTGACCACGATTTCACCCCAATTGTTCGAATCTGTGGAGCGTCACGTGACCTGATGCCCACGAATGAGCCCCCAATTTTCATTCCCCAACATTGGGAGGAGATGAACGTTTTGTAGCGGTTCGCTCAATTCCCCGTTTGTGCCCAACGAAAGTTTTCTAAGGTAGTGTAGAATTTGTTGTGTAAATATATCCCAGTAGATTTAACACCTGAAGACTCTTGCTCCTCAGTTGACTCCACAGCACACCCACCTCCTTTACACTCTTTAACCCAAATTACCTGTTATAGAAATATGGCTTTAAGATTCACCACCAGAACCGCTCCTGGTAAGTATCCGTTGACGAACGGGGAATCCCCAAGGTTTCGGACGAGCGTCGTATTAATAACCCCTCTAGCCCTCAGAAATCTTGCTTTGACCTCTTCCGTTCTCGGTAGACGCTCTGCCACCTCCGCTTTGGTCAGAAACTACTCCACCGCCAAAGAAGGTTAGGGCCTAGTTGAATATGTTGGGTGGTGTGGACAGGACATTAAGTTTTCCCCGGTATATGTATAGAGAAGCAAGTCGAGCCCCAGCAAAAGGCTCAAAGCATTATTGATGCCCTTCCCGGAAACTCCTTCATCAGCAAGACTGGCTACATCACCGTGGGTGCTGGTATCATCACTTGGGCCATCTCCAAGGAAATCTACGTTTTCAACGAGGAAACTTTGGTCTTGGGCTCCTTCATCGGTATCGTGACCTACCTCCTTAAGATCATGAAGCAACCCTACAACGAGTGGGCCGAGGGTCACATCAACCGCGTTCGTGATATTTTGGTTCAAGCTCGTGAGGACCACAAGGTTTCAGTCAACGAGAGAGTCAACGAAGTGAACCAACTTCAAGACATCGTCGATGTCACCAAGAATTTGTTTGTCATGTCCAAGGAGATGGCTCGTCTTGAAGCCGAGGCTTTCGAACTCAAGCAAAAGGCTGCCGTCTCATCTGAGATCAAGAGCGTCCTTGACTCTTGGGTTAGATATGAGAACACCGTCCGTGAAAGAGAGCAGAAGGATCTTGCTCAGAGTGTGATCGAATCCGTCAAGGCTCAACTTGCCGACCCCAAGACTCAAGATGAGATTCTCGCTCAATGCCTGACTGACGTCCAAAAGATCGCTGCCAGAGCCTAATTTGCCCGGCTAGCCTTCGATTTTCTTGATCACCACTTTACATACTCTCATAACATATAGTCCAAAGTAAATCTGGGATCCCAAAAGATCAATGATTTTATTTAATTAAAGACATCAAATTTCTCATGTGCCAAATACTCGTGTCTGAGGTGGGGAAGGGGAAGGGGATATACACGCTGCTTATTTCTCGATGGCGACTGGCTTCGTGGGTGTGTACTTGTGGTGTTCAATATATTCTCTTACATCGCTATTGCCACTATCCAGCATGGCTTCTAGATACGCCTTCAAATTTGGCAACTCCTTGTCGTCCGTGTCATCTTTGAGGAATTCACTTAGACAGATATGGTTAAAAGGTTGCAACTGACCCTTAAAGGGAGTATCGTCTATCAGAATCGTGTTTGTTCCATTCCACTGAGGGTATCTCTCCCATACCCAGGATAAATCCTTGATCACATCGACCTTCTTTTTATATGCCTCGCGACTTAACCGGAGATGGGTCCTATTCCAGATATCAAAGAGTTGCGAATGGCGTTGCTCAAACACGTGAACAACCATTCGGTCGACGTTAACAGGCATTGCGGAGCTCCAGACTAGCACCGAAAATTTGCTTAGAATGAAGTCAATAAACTCCGGAACGTGCGGCCTTAGGTAGATCGCTTTGGATTTTTTGTTACGAATTCTAGGTGTGAGTTGTGAGCAACGTACGTATAGCGTTTCCTATGAGATCGCGATAAGGTACTTACAACAAAGTACCATTCAAGTCAAGCACCAATAAGTTCTTGTTGGAAGACTTGGCTGTTCGTATGGCAAGTCTAAGTTGTGTTGGGCTAGTGCGATTTGGGGGCTGGGCTCTTTGCTGGGTCGTCAGAATTCTACCCTTTCGTAGAGGTTTGTTTGGAGCTTGTTTTTTCTGTAGTTCATCTTTCTGGTTGGATGCTTGCTTCTCATCCGGAGGAGAGAGTTTGAGCTCTACCAAATTACTAGTTATATTATTTACATCTTCCTGAAAAGTCGCATTCGCACAACTATCCTGACGACAGCTGCTCATGGTGTACAGTGTGGTTGTTACAGCGGAGTGAAAATTTTGTCGTTGAGAGATATTGAAACTAGGCAATTGGTGTTTGGTAAGAAACAAACGCGACATGCTTATAGGATGACAGCTTGGCTGCATCATTAGCCGTTGATAACCAATTCAGGCATCTGATCAATCAATTTTTTCATGCCAACTCAATCCCCTATGAGACAAAGGGATGCAGGACGATTGTTTCCCCAAATAAATTCATTGTGCGGATCTTTATTAAGTGCGGGAAGAAGCTAATTCCTACACCGGGGAAACCGAAGACACTGCTATATGCCAGCACTGAATGAGGAGACTCTTCAGTGCAAAAAGCTGGAGCGCCCGCAATGGTTATATAAGTAACGGCCTTGTGCACCTTCGTGGGCCGGAGTCTCCGCACCCATTTCTAGAGCCCCAAAGGTTTTAGAAAGGTAAGACAAAGAGCAAGACCTAAGATTAGGTATATGCAGGGAGGGTGGCCTGGCGTAAGTATATATGTACAGCGTAGGTAGTCTATCTCGCCCACCCATGGCCCCCTACAATCATAAGTGGTCACGAGTAAGTAACCATTGTGCGCTTGTTTGCGATCTAGCTTGATCTAGTACCCTCGTACCAACCCAACGAATAAATACATCAGTGGCCACCATTCGCAAGAGCAGCAACCCACTTGCATCACTACAGTTGCAGTTGGACGGATTGACATTGCATTTCCATATTCGTATAATTCCTCTAATACCATATGCGCTAATCAGTATATCAGAAGAGGGCTATTCCAGTACCATCTGACCATGTTGCCGTAAGACATGGCCAATAGCGCGCATGTTACTTGGAAGCGCTATCTATACAGCTTGGGATTCCACTGTAGCCTGGTGTGACGTTTATTTGAAACCGTACAGCCAATGTGAGATTTGGAAGGATGGAGATTAGCATGAATAGTCTTGTATGTAAGACCGCCAGCAACACAGTTCAAAGGAAAAATCAATATGTGCACAAGGGTTTACCCCAGCCTTCTTGAAACAATGCACATCAACGTAACGTATGTGCACTCCAAATGAAACTTGGCCATTCCATTGGAATGATGAGGGTGGAGTTCAACTGCTTCTGGGGCCTTGTTCACATCATTGCTCGAACCCGACTAGGTCCAGATGGATTATAGGATAGGTGCGAAGCGTTGGCGCACAAACAAGGTTCTTCATCGCACACCATCATCACTGGCGAACAGGAACGCTCTATATACGCCCAGATGAAGTAAATATCATTCGTCGGAGAAAAGGCGATAAGAGGGAATCTTCTGCTGCATTACACGGGACATCTGTGGTTTCGGGCAGATGGACTGAGCAGCCAATAGTGTTGCTAATCCCAAGCGAATGGCATCAGTGTTGTTGAGGGAACGGCAATCCAGATGATCCCAGAGTGATGGCCGTCATATTAACTCAGGGTGTCTCTTGCCTGGGATTTAGCCTGAACCGTGAAACAATGCCATGATTATCTCGCATCATCGAAAGTGTTGCGGCATGGCAGGGGGATAATCCACGAGCCGTCGGTTCGAACGTAACTGCGAGACTTGATTAGGATATTCGTTCAGTCATCCTGGTCGCAATCTGGTCGCGCAACAATTTGTTCAATTGGAGCCCGGGACGCGATCACATGCCATGGATCACCACCTGGTCAGATCGAGTTGTTGGTTGCTAGTGCATATGAATGGGTTGCTGGAACCATTCGCCCACCACAACTCGGAATCAGGATATATGAAAAGCCTGCTCTAGCTCTCCACCCGCCAAGAAAACGCTCCGTTTTGACCGACTCTAGGCATCACAGATATGATAACGATAAAGACGAAAATAGAAAACTACATCGCGATCGCTTGCTTGTGCTGGAGCTTTGGGATGTATGAATTTGTAGATACTTGCGGCTGATACAAAGCTGTCCACTCCATGCAGACCTTCGCATCCAACTTAAGCTTAATTAAGGACTAGTGATCACTTTAGGCATTCTATGCGCATGTGCTATGGCAAAGTTCCTGGGTGTCACTTTGGGCATTCTGTAGAATGCTCGAATCCCATACTCCAATTAGCATTCAACACATTCATCTAAATCTAGTCGGCGCTACATGCCCATGATTGGCTAGCGAATGGTCAACCCAACGATCTCGATTAGATCTTTCATGCTCAGAGTCTAGACTCTGCAAATATCGAGATTTGGAAAACGGCGCGAATTTCCATTAGCGTAGAGCTTCTTGGGATTTGCTTCATCATTAGAATGCGTGGAGATCAAGGGAGACGCCTCGTCACAAGAATGGTTGGAGATCAAGGGCGAGAGCGGAATGGGCGGGAATCGACGGGGCAGCCAAAGCCAGCACAACGGGTTGCATCGCTATTCTCGTATAGGCCCGGAAAGCTTCATTGCGATAGGAACCCATTGCTACGATAAAACCGGAATTTGGTGATGGCCTAGGGGGATTGGGTGTGAGGAGCCTCGAGTCTTTTTGCCAGGGCGGTGTCTGAGAAATGTCTCCTAGAGAACCGTTCCACAGGGACGTCTCGTGTAAGACCTCACCCCTTGATTTTGAAATTGGGGGTAATCCCCAGGATTATCATCTTTTCGTCAGTAGGGCAATGGCGAGGTTCAGATCAGAAATGTAGCAGCGAAGTGACTCAGAAGCCATGGATGATATCATTTGGTGACATAAAGAGAGGCTTTGGGGAGAGGGTTGAGATAGCTATACGGAGCCATCTGTCACGGAAATTGCAATGGCTGTACCGAGTCCTCATTTACACGGATGAGCGACTGGCGATGCCGCTCTACAGGCCCATCGTTGGATTAATAATAGCATGACATGTAAGGCTAACCTAGTTTGTTTCAAGAGCGATCCTGGAATTTTTCCATTTTACGGTCGACTGCGATCATTGCGAATTGACTTTTTGAGGAAAGGAAGAGAAGGGCCAAGGTCGAGGTTGAGGCAGGCATCTCGTCCCAACAAACAGAAAGACACGGGAGACCTCCTTTCGTTGTACAGGGCTACGGAGCTGCTGAAGGCCAAATGAAAGGCTTTACAGCGAGTATCGGACCTCGTCATTCCTGGGGCCGTATTTGGGAATTTCAGGAAATCCATTCAAGGACCCGCCCGCTATCTAGTTGATATAATGTACGACCACCTATCTTCTTGAAATAATGTGTGACCACACCGTGTGCAACGTAAGGGATAGTTTATCCTTGCATGCGAATCGTGAGTACTGTAGCTAATCAGGCCATATCACTGGTCGTTCTAAGCACATATCACTAAGTACATATTACTGGCCATTTTGAGCCGCGGATGGTTTAGCAGCGTTACCCTTTCAAGCCACCCAAACCTTGTCTCCCTTCGACCACGATCAGAATTTTACCGATCTATGGCCAGATTGAGATCAATTCATTGAGATCAATTCATTCCCATCTATGCTCCATCTTTCCCCCAACATTTCAGAACTCTCTCACCATAACCCACTGTTCTTGGAACCCGCTAGCCCCTAAAATGGATGGTGCGGTGACCGAGAAGTGGATGCCACGATAAACTATATTGGTCACTCTGGTCAGCGATAGAGTCAGTGGGCGGTAGAGATCCGGCTTCCATTGGTTTATGGCAGCGTGCCTTGCGAGGACCGACCGTTTTCCCATCGGTTGGTGTTGATTAGGCCATGGGTTTGTCGATCTTGCGATGCCAGTAATCATGATGAAAGGTTAATATGCCTGCCTGAGAGACGCTGCTGCCTTATTCCTGGCGAAATCCAGTATGTTCCTGAATCACTGTGCACAACGAAACCATCGAAGATTCGCCTGGAGGGAAACATGGGATTTGGAGGGTTGCGAATCATGGATATTATCCGACTGTTGCAGGAGCCGGCGGCTACACCAATACATAGGATGCTCGAAGGTAAGCAGGAGGATATTCCTTATTGGGAAGGATTTTAGATTCGCTCTATTTGGTCGCTTGACAAATTCGGCGGATTCACGTTGATTTCAACCAGTTTACAGGAATCTCACATGAAATATAAAAGCGTCCCTCCTGGCTAGCCATCTTTCAAACTTGTCCTGTTGCTTGATCACCTCACCCTGCTTTCCCTCCGTCATTAATATTCCTCTTCCTATATTTCTATAATTAATTAATTCCCGAAAATGGTACATGCTGGTGAAGACCACTCGACTTCTGAGCAGAAGTTGGTCCTTAACTTCCGTGAGGAGAGAAAGTCAAGCCTATCCATCACCACATCAGACGGCCAGATTGTGAGCCTGCTGAATGATGACATGGCTTCCGCCCACTCCACGTCACCCTCTCCTTCGCCCAGCGACTCTACTCCAATTCCCTCGCCACTGAAGTCGAATTTCTCTAACGCAGACACGAGCTCGATTCAATCCCGAAGAAAGTACAAGTGCAACTACCCGGGCTGCTTCCGGAGCTTCACCACAAGGTATGCATGTTTCCCTGCATGGCAATTTGTAAGCAGGTTGACTAACTCGTAGCCATCTCCAGTGGGCATCTAGCTCGACACAATCGCATACATACGGGCGAAAAGAACTTTCCATGCTTGATGCCTGGATGCCCATCGAGGTTTTCCCGGCAAGACAACATGATGCAACATTATCGCACCCACATGTCTTCCAAATCGCGTCGAGGCCATCGTCGGTCCAGCGTGTGCTCGGATACCAGCAAAGATAGTCACAATCACCAGGGGGCCCAGGGAGATGTGAACTACTTCTTTTTCGAGCACACGCCTGCTGGCGTTCCTCGGTCCTTCCCTTCCACCCCAACGGATGACCGATTCCACCTTCCAAAGCTCCCATCAATCCAAGAAAGAAGGATGAGCGTGGATACAGCAGCCCTTCCCCGGTATTCGCACAGCAACTTCCAGGAGAGATTCCTGCCACCTGCGGACATGTTCTGCTTCGACACTACAAATAGTATCCTCAACGTATCGAGGCAGCACTTGGATCGGACAAAGCCAATCGGCTAGGGGACCGGTTGAGATTTCCTCTGGTTGGCGTACGACTTGAACTGACATTCCGTTTATATTGCATATGTACTGTATCGAAGTATTCTTTCTCATTCGTCCATCTCTTTTGTTTCCATATCATACTACAGCTCACGCACATTGTACAAAAGCATATCTTCCTTTCATGGATTATCATCCGCCTCAAAAGCTCCTCTCCCCATCACACATCAATTTTGGGATAAATAAACAGCAACTGCTTGGACAGATCTGGGATAAACGAATTTATAGGGTTGGCGCTAGCCATCTGGCCACTATCTTATCTCTTATCACCAATAGTGCCCTAGATGTTCAGATCGGTCGCCCATAGAGAGTGGGGCGAAAGTACTTTCACAGTGCCCAACCTGGCCTTTCCTTGCCCTTGCTACGGGTGTCGGCAACGAGGGATTACTAAAGGGATTGCGATCAGCCAAATGACGAGAGGTTCCGATCAATACCTTCTGGATGCTACATTACGTGATGGAATGACGAGGCAATCTCCATGTTCCATAGTTTCTGTGTTGAGGCAGATTGTGCATGCTAACGGAATGGCTTGGGTGTGTATGTGTCCATTTAATTTGTGTGATAAAACCATTGTGTGACAGAATCTCATATAAGGACAATCAGTATTTCAACCGCTGCTTTCTTACCTGTATCATGTGTTGGTCAAGGAGTGAGTAGTAAATGGTCCGTAGTGCGTGGTAAATGGTCAGTCGTGGCGACATAGAACTACTAATTCCGATTATCCGGTTGATTCAGTTTCACTCAACATGTAAGTTTTCATGGGTTATGGACCATGGACTATGCACTGCAGGCTATTGTGGTACAGGTCTTGCCTGTCAATGATGTGTGATTTGCCCATATAATTCATGATGACTGATTTGATTTTAGATATTGCACCAGCCATGTGCGTTTTCATCGCCGCTGTTCTGCTCCCAATTTTGAGTCTGAATGGGCATGGAAAAGGTAGTAGGCTGATAAGTTACGAAACGAGTCATGTACAATCCAAAATATCCTTTTTTCTGCTTAGTTCACTTCGCCTGGAATACAGCCGAGCCACAATCCTTTCTTTTTATCCAATTTCTTTTGTGCAGACTGTAACGATGAAGACCAACACATTAACCCTTCACTGCACATAATCGCTCAAATTACATGATAATCACGAAACGACGAAAATTGATTTAACTCGTATTAATCTACCAAATCTTGGTGTAAAGTATAGCTGCATCTATCATGATTGGTGAAATGTTTGATTGACAAAATGGAACTTGCTGGAATTTGTGAGAAAAATCCTGAATTTTGTCAAAAACAAAGTATAAAACCTCACTAGCGCCTAACTAGTTCGACATTCAATATATCCTAATATCGCATACTATTTCATTCACACTTAATTACACATTTCACCATGTCCAAAGCTGTCGGAATTGATTTGGGAACCACCTACTCCTGCGTTGGTGTCTGGCAAAACGATCGTGTCGAGATCATTGCCAACGACCAGGGTAACAGAACCACTCCCTCTTATGTTGCCTTCACCGACTCTGAGCGTCTCATTGGTGACGCTGCCAAGAACCAAGTCGCCATGAACCCCACCAACAGTGTGTTCGATGCCAAGCGACTCATTGGCCGTCGTTTCAACGACTCCGAGGTCCAGTCCGACATGAAGCACTGGCCTTTCAAGGTCGTCGAGAAGGACTCCAAGCCTTTGATCCAAGTCGAGTACAAGGGTGAGACCAAGACCTTCACTCCCGAAGAAATCTCCTCCATGATCTTGTTGAAGATGAGAGAGACCGCCGAGGCCTACCTCGGTGGTGAGGTCAAGAACGCCGTTGTCACCGTTCCTGCCTACTTCAACGACTCTCAGCGTCAAGCTACCAAGGACGCCGGAGCTATTGCTGGTATGAACGTTCTTCGTATCATCAACGAGCCTACCGCCGCCGCCATTGCCTACGGTCTTGACCAAAAGACCAGTGGCGAGAAGAATGTCCTCATTTTCGATCTCGGAGGAGGTACCTTCGATGTCTCCCTCTTGACCATTGAGGATGGCATCTTCGAAGTCAAGGCCACTGCTGGTGATACTCACTTGGGTGGTGAAGATTTCGACAACCGCCTCGTCAGCCACTTTGTCCAAGAGTTCAAGCGCAAGAACAAGAAGGACTTGTCGAGCAACGCTCGTGCCCTTCGTCGTCTCAGAACCGCCTGTGAGCGTGCCAAGAGAACTCTGTCCTCTGCTGCTCAGACCTCGATTGAGATCGACTCCTTGTTCGAGGGTATCGACTTCTACACCTCCCTGACCCGTGCCAGATTCGAGGAGCTGTGCCAAGACTTGTTCCGCTCCACCATGGACCCTGTTGAGAAGGTTCTTCGTGACTCCAAGATCGACAAATCGAACGTCCACGAGATTGTCCTTGTTGGAGGATCCACCCGTATCCCCAAGATCCAGAAGCTCGTCTCGGACTACTTCAACGGCAAGGAGCCCAACAAATCCATCAACCCCGATGAGGCTGTTGCCTACGGAGCCGCTGTCCAGGCTGCTATCTTGTCTGGAGATACCTCTGAGAAGACTCAAGACTTGCTCTTGCTCGATGTTGCTCCTCTCTCCTTGGGTATTGAGACCGCCGGAGGAGTGATGACTCCCTTGATCAAGAGAAACACCACTGTCCCCACCAAGAAGTCCGAGACCTTCTCCACCTACGCTGACAACCAGCCCGGAGTGTTGATCCAGGTGTTTGAAGGTGAGCGTGCCCGTACCAAGGACAACAACATTCTCGGCAAGTTCGAGCTTACCGGCATTCCACCTGCTCCTCGTGGCGTTCCTCAAATCGAGGTCACCTTCGACGTCGATGCCAACGGTATCTTGAACGTGTCTGCTCTGGACAAGACCACTGGTCGCTCCAACAAGATCACCATCACCAACGACAAGGGCCGTCTCTCGAAGGAGGATATCGAGCGCATGGTGTCTGAGGCTGAGAAGTACAAGGCCGAGGATGAAGCTGCCGCCTCCCGTATTTCTGCCAAGAACGGACTCGAGTCCTATGCCTACTCTCTCCGCAACACCCTTCAAGACGAGAAGGTTGCCGGACAATTGGAGGCTGATGACAAGAAGAAGCTCGAGGAAGCCATCAACAGCACCATCAGCTGGTTGGATGACAGCCAAGAAGCCTCCAAGGAGGAATACGAGGACAAGCAAAAGGAGTTGGAAGGTGTTGCCAACCCCATCATGACCAAGATGTACCAAGCTGCTGGCGGTGCCCCAGGTGCTGCTCCAGGAGGATTCCCTGGCGGTGCTGCCCCTGGTGGATTCCCTGGTGCCGATAGCAGTGAGCCCACTGTTGAAGAGTTGGATTAAATAGCCAATTGATAGTCCTATTTATATGTATTTAACAATGTACTCTAATTATAAATATGTGATTATTTCATGTAGTCGTAGCCTTGTATCTTAGAATAAACAAGTGTCATTTAGAAAATCTAGAAATTTCCAATGTAATATCAACGAGTAATTTCGCAAAGGCTGTTTTAATGCATATCAAAATGTATAGAAAATGAATATTACAAGTCTTTCAAACTAGTAATCGAATGAGTGATATGAGGGCTAGTATACACCACAGTCCTGGAACAATCCCAGCATTCGAGTCAGATATTCCGTTGGTATTAGCGAGCTTGTTCACGTTTACCTCAGATTTTAAAGTCGTAGTAGGCACCGTCGTTTTGCTGGGATTTTGAGGTGCGGCATCTAAAGTCTCCGGAAGTGCCGGCATTGTTGGGTTGTAGATTTCGAAATAATGGCTGTATCTAGCGTATTCGCCGTCCCCCATTCGGATCACATAATTCTTGCTGCTCCTGGTGGTAGCTAAAATAAACCATTCATAAAACCCTTTGTTGCCAGCTATTGAGCTCCCAATATTAGCCACCATCTGTAATCTGGTTGGGTCTCCGCCAAAAAGAAGATATATATTCATTGTAGAGGGTGTAGCTGGAGAAGGACCACTCTCAATCCTGTGTTCATAAAATGATGTCAAACACGCTGGCTCCAATAAAAATACATTGAAACTACAGTGGTGATTACCATGATATCTTTCCCATAGTCCCGGCCAAAAGTTTGGTGTCAGTTGGTGAAGTAATTATAAAGTCCCCCGCAACGCTTCTTATTAGGACAAACACTGATATGACATTAGAGCACAGTAAGGATAGCTTCATAGTAATATGGTACTGGTACTTGGAGGACCAAGTTTAAGAAGTATATATCTATTTCCTCAAAATGCATGCCATATGGGAAGTTTACTGTGGTCGCTTATTAACCAATCTTCCTACTATTATCAATAAATTTCCTATGATAAACCATTATAAATGCAATAATCTGCATTATAAATTTCCCATACGCAAACGAAGTACCAAAATAAACCTTAGTATTCAATGATTTTATTGAATGTCTCTATACATATATAACAAATTGACTGATATTATATTGCCGGATAATTAATCCAATTCCTCAACAGTGGGCTCACTGCTATCGGCACCAGGGAATCCACCAGGGGCAGCACCGCCAGGGAATCCTCCTGGAGCAGCACCTGGAGCACCGCCAGCAGCTTGGTACATCTTGGTCATGATGGGGTTGGCAACACCTTCCAACTCCTTTTGCTTGTCCTCGTATTCCTCCTTGGAGGCTTCTTGGCTGTCATCCAACCAGCTGATGGTGCTGTTGATGGCTTCCTCGAGCTTCTTCTTGTCATCAGCCTCCAATTGTCCGGCAACCTTCTCGTCTTGAAGGGTGTTGCGGAGAGAGTAGGCATAGGACTCGAGTCCGTTCTTGGCAGAAATACGGGAGGCGGCAGCTTCATCCTCGGCCTTGTACTTCTCAGCCTCAGACACCATGCGCTCGATATCCTCCTTCGAGAGACGGCCCTTGTCGTTGGTGATGGTGATCTTGTTGGAGCGACCAGTGGTCTTGTCCAGAGCAGACACGTTCAAGATACCGTTGGCATCGACGTCGAAGGTGACCTCGATTTGAGGAACGCCACGAGGAGCAGGTGGAATGCCGGTAAGCTCGAACTTGCCGAGAATGTTGTTGTCCTTGGTACGGGCACGCTCACCTTCAAACACCTGGATCAACACTCCGGGCTGGTTGTCGGCGTAGGTGGAGAAGGTCTCGGACTTCTTGGTGGGGACAGTGGTGTTTCTCTTGATCAAGGGAGTCATCACTCCTCCGGCGGTCTCAATACCCAAGGAGAGAGGAGCAACATCGAGCAAAAGCAAGTCTTGAGTCTTCTCAGAGGTATCTCCAGACAAGATAGCAGCCTGGACAGCGGCTCCGTAGGCAACAGCCTCATCGGGGTTGATGGATTTGTTGGGCTCCTTGCCGTTGAAGTAGTCCGAGACGAGCTTCTGGATCTTGGGGATACGGGTGGATCCTCCAACAAGGACAATCTCGTGGACGTTCGATTTGTCGATCTTGGAGTCACGAAGAACCTTCTCAACAGGGTCCATGGTGGAGCGGAACAAGTCTTGGCACAGTTCCTCGAATCTGGCACGGGTCAGGGAGGTGTAGAAGTCGATACCCTCGAACAAGGAGTCGATCTCAATCGAGGTCTGAGCAGCAGAGGACAGAGTTCTCTTGGCACGCTCACAGGCGGTTCTGAGACGACGAAGGGCACGAGCGTTGCTCGACAAGTCCTTCTTGTTCTTGCGCTTGAACTCTTGGACAAAGTGGCTGACGAGGCGGTTGTCGAAATCTTCACCACCCAAGTGGGTATCACCAGCAGTGGCCTTGACTTCGAAGATGCCGTCCTCAATGGTCAAGAGGGAGACATCGAAGGTACCTCCTCCGAGATCGAAAATGAGGACATTCTTCTCGCCACTGGTCTTTTGGTCAAGACCGTAGGCAATGGCGGCGGCAGTAGGCTCGTTGATGATACGAAGAACGTTCATACCAGCAATAGCTCCGGCATCCTTGGTAGCTTGACGCTGAGAGTCGTTGAAGTAGGCAGGAACGGTGACAACGGCGTTCTTGACCTCACCACCGAGGTAGGCCTCGGCGGTCTCTCTCATCTTCAACAAGATCATGGAGGAGATTTCCTCGGGAGTGAAGGTCTTGGTCTCACCCTTGTACTCGACTTGGATCAAAGGCTTGGAGTCCTTCTCGACGACCTTGAAAGGCCAGTGCTTCATGTCGGACTGGACCTCGGAGTCGTTGAAACGACGACCAATGAGACGCTTGGCATCGAACACGCTGTTTGTGGGGTTCATGGCGACTTGGTTCTTGGCAGCATCACCGATGAGACGCTCAGAGTCGGTGAAGGCAACATAAGAGGGGGTGGTTCTGTTACCCTGGTCGTTGGCAATGATCTCGACACGATCGTTTTGCCAGACACCAACGCAGGAGTAGGTGGTTCCCAAGTCAATTCCGACAGCTTTGGACATTATGGAATGTATATGCTAAAGTCTAGGTGTAGAAAAGTAGATGAAATGCAATATACAAAATGAACTGTTGGAGCTGTTGTGAAGAAACTCAGTTTATATACCTCTACTGATCACAGATTTCGCCATTTGATTATTCTTGAACCTTCCAGGGATTTCCGGACAAATCAAGCACAATCAACGTCATGATCTTACTCAGTGATAGTTCATATCGATCATTCCATATTTATCCGAAACTATGACGCAGGGTATCAACTTGTAAAGGCATATCTTGATTACCACCAAGTGTTGGGAGTCAAACGGTGTTAACTACTATTCTGTTACTCAAAATTACTCGAGCAGGACTGCATTAATTGGAAAGTTTATTCAGGAAGCATAAACCATTCCATGAGAAATTATTGGTTAAAATGAGCTGATAACTGAGTTATTAAATAGCTTGTTAATTCGACAACAGAGATATGGGTTTGCTGCCCAAATTTTCAACTTGGGCAATACGCATAATTTTATAGATCAGATAACATATAAAAAGAGTCGTTAATAACCATAATAAGGTAAAATTTAGGGTACAAACTACTGTTTATTTTAACTATTTACAACAAAAAGAAGTTAACAGCAAGTTGCGTTTAATCCAACTCCTCGACAGTGGGCTCACTGCTATCGGCACCAGGGAATCCACCAGGGGCGGCACCGCCAGGGAATCCTCCTGGAGCAGCACCTGGGGCACCGCCAGCAGCTTGGTACATCTTGGTCATGATGGGGTTGGCAACACCTTCCAACTCCTTTTGCTTGTCCTCGTATTCCTCCTTGGAGGCTTCTTGGCTGTCATCCAACCAGCTGATGGTGCTGTTGATGGCTTCCTCGAGCTTCTTCTTGTCATCAGCCTCCAATTGTCCGGCAACCTTCTCGTCTTGAAGGGTGTTGCGGAGAGAGTAGGCATAGGACTCGAGTCCGTTCTTGGCAGAAATACGGGAGGCGGCAGCTTCATCCTCGGCCTTGTACTTCTCAGCCTCAGACACCATGCGCTCGATATCCTCCTTCGAGAGACGGCCCTTGTCGTTGGTGATGGTGATCTTGTTGGAGCGACCAGTGGTCTTGTCCAGAGCAGACACGTTCAAGATACCGTTGGCATCGACGTCGAAGGTGACCTCGATTTGAGGAACGCCACGAGGAGCAGGTGGAATGCCGGTAAGCTCGAACTTGCCGAGAATGTTGTTGTCCTTGGTACGGGCACGCTCACCTTCAAACACCTGGATCAACACTCCGGGCTGGTTGTCAGCGTAGGTGGAGAAGGTCTCGGACTTCTTGGTGGGGACAGTGGTGTTTCTCTTGATCAAGGGAGTCATCACTCCTCCGGCGGTCTCAATACCCAAGGAGAGAGGAGCAACATCGAGCAAGAGCAAGTCTTGAGTCTTCTCAGAGGTATCTCCAGACAAGATAGCAGCCTGGACAGCGGCTCCGTAGGCAACAGCCTCATCGGGGTTGATGGATTTGTTGGGCTCCTTGCCGTTGAAGTAGTCCGAGACGAGCTTCTGGATCTTGGGGATACGGGTGGATCCTCCAACAAGGACAATCTCGTGGACGTTCGATTTGTCGATCTTGGAGTCACGGAGAACCTTCTCAACAGGGTCCATGGTGGAGCGGAACAAGTCTTGGCACAGCTCCTCGAATCTGGCACGGGTCAGGGAGGTGTAGAAGTCGATACCCTCGAACAAGGAGTCGATCTCAATCGAGGTCTGAGCAGCAGAGGACAGAGTTCTCTTGGCACGCTCACAGGCGGTTCTGAGACGACGAAGGGCACGAGCGTTGCTCGACAAGTCCTTCTTGTTCTTGCGCTTGAACTCTTGGACAAAGTGGCTGACGAGGCGGTTGTCGAAATCTTCACCACCCAAGTGAGTATCACCAGCAGTGGCCTTGACTTCGAAGATGCCGTCCTCAATGGTCAAGAGGGAGACATCGAAGGTACCTCCTCCGAGATCGAAAATGAGGACATTCTTCTCGCCACTGGTCTTTTGGTCAAGACCGTAGGCAATGGCGGCGGCAGTAGGCTCGTTGATGATACGAAGAACGTTCATACCAGCAATAGCTCCGGCATCCTTGGTAGCTTGACGCTGAGAGTCGTTGAAGTAGGCAGGAACGGTGACAACGGCGTTCTTGACCTCACCACCGAGGTAGGCCTCGGCGGTCTCTCTCATCTTCAACAAGATCATGGAGGAGATTTCCTCGGGAGTGAAGGTCTTGGTCTCACCCTTGTACTCGACTTGGATCAAAGGCTTGGAGTCCTTCTCGACGACCTTGAAAGGCCAGTGCTTCATGTCGGACTGGACCTCGGAGTCGTTGAAACGACGACCAATGAGACGCTTGGCATCGAACACGCTGTTGGTGGGGTTCATGGCGACTTGGTTCTTGGCAGCATCACCAATGAGACGCTCAGAGTCGGTGAAGGCAACATAAGAGGGAGTGGTTCTGTTACCCTGGTCGTTGGCAATGATCTCGACACGATCGTTTTGCCAGACACCAACGCAGGAGTAGGTGGTACCCAAATCAATTCCGACGGCTTTGGACATAGTATAGTAAATTAACTAAATGGGTATTTTAGCGTTCGGTGACTACGACGTAAAATGAAATTTAGAAAATTAGGGTGAAGTGATAGGTTTCAAACTCGCTACTTTTATATCCCCATAAAGCCCGTAACTCTTTCTAGATGATTCCTCAACCTTCCAACTGGCACTTACGATATCGCACCGTATTCTATCCCAAACAATCAGAGGAGATGATTAGATGACTGGATTAATTAGTAATGTTTTGGACGGATGGGTCTCAATCAACGAATCATTTCGATTCCTCACTTTTATCGATGCTTTTGCATATAAAGCGGTATCTTAAAGTGCTACTAATATACAGCCACTTTTTTAAAAATCATGTATATTGTTTACCGTTAGTATAAAAACCTTATGTGCTAACTTCTGGCTAACCGCCAATGAATAGCCGGTGACAAAGTGAGTTGATTTGGCCAGATATAATATTTCATTTAGACACGAGGCTAATGCATATATCGGACCTGAATGCACAAGCTCGGAGTGGGTAGCATTTTTTTCGTTAGGCGTCAGAAGAAACTGCCCACACACTACACTCGTGCTTTATCAGATATTAGCTGCTTTCTAAACAAATGGATGATTGTTGTTTTGCCCCAACTCTATAGGACGATACTCTGAGACAAATAAGGGTTATCAACGAAGTTGATTTACATTTATATGATAATTGCCAATACGCCCAGTTTTCCAACTCATTGTTCATAAATCCTACTTTTTAATGCATAGGAATCGAACATGGAGAATTCAACACTGCACTCTGCTAGCAAACTGACGCATAACCATGATTCCTTGGTATATTCAGTATTCAGGCTCGCGATAGAAAACGCTCGCCTGATACGATGAAAATGTTAATATTTTCATGAAAACCAACTCCATTAAATAATTGTTATAATTCGTATAAGTATCAAGTTACAAAATTGTTATGTTCTGAACTATCAGCTTGAATTCATGTTTACCCACAAACAGACCGAAGAGTAAAATTAACTTCATATACGCATGAGGCTGATTGCTACAAGCACACACATTTATATATACCTTACCAACAAAAAGACCCAAAGATATGCTGGAGTTCAATAAATCTTGTAATTTATTGTATATTCTGAAAATTTACATCTTGCAGGAAAAATTGAATAAAATACATACAACATACACTGAAAAAAATTATGATAGAATTCAATCAAGCTCTTCAACAGTGGGCCCGCTATTGTCACCACCTCCTGCAGCTCCATCAGATCCGGGAAATCCTCCAGGAGCACCACCAGCACCAGGGAACCCTCCAGGGGCACCGCCTGGGGCCCCACCAGCAGCTTGGTACATCTTGGTCATGATGGGGTTGGCAACACCTTCCAACTCCTTTTGCTTGTCCTCGTATTCCTCCTTGGAGGCTTCTTGGCTGTCATCCAACCAGCTGATGGTGCTGTTGATGGCTTCCTCGAGCTTCTTCTTGTCATCAGCCTCCAATTGTCCGGCAACCTTCTCGTCTTGAAGGGTGTTGCGGAGAGAGTAGGCATAGGACTCGAGTCCGTTCTTGGCAGAAATACGGGAGGCGGCAGCTTCATCCTCGGCCTTGTACTTCTCAGCCTCAGACACCATGCGCTCGATATCCTCCTTCGAGAGACGGCCCTTGTCGTTGGTGATGGTGATCTTGTTGGAGCGACCAGTGGTCTTGTCCAGAGCAGACACGTTCAAGATACCGTTGGCATCGACATCGAAGGTGACCTCGATTTGAGGAATGCCACGAGGAGCAGGTGGAATGCCAGACAATTCAAACTTGCCAAGAATGTTGTTGTCCTTGGTACGGGCACGCTCACCTTCAAACACCTGGATCAACACTCCGGGCTGGTTGTCGGCGTAGGTGGAGAAGGTCTCGGACTTCTTGGTGGGGACAGTGGTGTTTCTCTTGATCAAGGGAGTCATCACTCCTCCGGCGGTCTCAATACCCAAGGAGAGAGGAGCAACATCGAGCAAGAGCAAGTCTTGAGTCTTCTCAGAGGTATCTCCAGACAAGATGGCAGCCTGGACAGCGGCTCCGTAGGCAACAGCCTCATCGGGGTTGATGGATTTGTTGGGCTCCTTGCCGTTGAAGTAGTCCGAGACGAGCTTCTGAATCTTGGGGATACGGGTGGATCCTCCAACAAGGACAATCTCGTGGACGTTCGATTTGTCGATCTTGGAGTCACGGAGAACCTTCTCAACAGGGTCCATGGTGGAGCGGAACAAGTCTTGGCACAGCTCCTCGAATCTGGCACGGGTCAGGGAGGTGTAGAAGTCAATACCCTCGAACAAGGAGTCGATCTCAATCGAGGTCTGAGCAGCAGAGGACAGAGTTCTCTTGGCACGCTCACAGGCAGTTCTGAGACGACGAAGGGCACGAGCGTTGCTCGACAAGTCCTTCTTGTTCTTGCGCTTGAACTCTTGGACAAAGTGGCTGACGAGGCGGTTGTCGAAATCTTCACCACCCAAGTGGGTATCACCAGCAGTGGCCTTGACTTCGAAGATGCCATCCTCAATGGTCAAGAGGGAGACATCGAAGGTACCTCCTCCGAGATCGAAAATGAGGACATTCTTCTCGCCACTAGCCTTCTGGTCAAGACCGTAGGCAATGGCGGCGGCAGTAGGCTCGTTGATGATACGAAGCACATTTAATCCTGAAATAGAGCCTGCATCCTTGGTAGCCTGACGCTGAGAGTCGTTGAAGTAGGCAGGAACGGTAATTACAGCATTCTTAACATCACTACCAAGATAAGCCTCAGCGGTTTCTCTCATCTTCAATAAGATCATGGAAGAGATTTCTTCGGGAGTGAAGGTCTTGGTCTCACCCTTGTACTCGACTTGGATCAAGGGCTTGGAGTCCTTCTCAATAACCTTGAAAGGCCAGTGCTTCATGTCGGACTGGACCTCGGAGTCGTTGAAACGACGACCAATGAGACGCTTGGCATCGAACACGCTGTTAGTGGGGTTCATGGCGACTTGGTTCTTGGCAGCGTCACCGATGAGACGCTCAGTATCGGTGAAGGCAACATAAGAGGGAGTGGTTCTGTTACCCTGGTCGTTGGCAATGATCTCGACACGATCGTTTTGCCAGACACCAACGCAGGAGTAGGTGGTTCCTAAATCAATTCCTACAGCTTTGGACATTATATTTTCTTGGTGGGAAGAATTATGGTGTCAAAGAGTTTACAAATATACAGATTATTATTTCAAGGTGAAGGGCACACATTATTTATATTTAGCGTGAAGGCTCTCACATGGCTTCGTACTCAAGAAAATTCTAGAGCATTCATTCTCAAACTCACTCAGTCCAATCATTCGCTATCTTGCATTCTCTGACGTGGGCTGTTACAACATCACTAGTTAATTAGCTTGGTTTATGCCGCTGTACCTGCTCTTTTTACATTTTGCGAGATTTACGTGACTGTGAGTAAACAAATGTGACTATTTCTTTGAGAATACCGATAATAAACTTTCAATATTGCTTTAATTATACTCCCCATTTGAAATATCGTAGTTATTACACATTATTGGAAAAGCTGACTATTATTCTACATAAATTGCGTCCAGATTTCCTGGAATATTAATATCAATCATAACAGTAAATGTTTCCATCGCATATGAATCAACATCATCCGGCTGAGACACTTTTTCGTAATTTATTACCAATGCAAAGACTACATATTTATTATCGGACACGCTCGTAAGGATTCAGTAGTGTCATGGCCAAAATCAGGATACTTAAGGTCGAATAAAAATGTATAGGTAATGGCAAATTTATTGTCCCATAAAATTATGCTGTATTTTTAACAAGTTGGAATTAGGAAAATATAAACATAATGGATATAGGATAGTGCTTGGGTAATGTGTAGTGAGTAAATTCTAAAAATACACGATTGTTTGCTTCGATCATTCAAATTTAAAATCTAATCAAGCTCTTCAATGCTTGGCTCACTGTTGTCAGCGGCACCTCCAGGGAATCCACCGGGGGCAGCGCCGGGAGCGGCACCAGCTCCAGGGAATCCTCCAGGGGCAGCACCTGGGGCCCCACCAGCAGCTTGGTACATCTTGGTCATGATGGGGTTGGCAACACCTTCCAACTCCTTTTGCTTGTCCTCGTATTCCTCCTTGGAGGCTTCTTGGCTGTCATCCAACCAGCTGATGGTGCTGTTGATGGCTTCCTCGAGCTTCTTCTTGTCATCAGCCTCCAATTGTCCGGCAACCTTCTCGTCTTGGAGGGTGTTGCGGAGAGAGTAGGCATAGGACTCGAGTCCGTTCTTGGCAGAAATACGGGAGGCGGCAGCTTCATCCTCGGCCTTGTACTTCTCAGCCTCAGACACCATGCGCTCGATATCCTCCTTCGAGAGACGGCCCTTGTCGTTGGTGATGGTGATCTTGTTGGAGCGACCAGTGGTCTTGTCCAGAGCAGACACGTTCAAGATACCGTTGGCATCGACATCGAAGGTGACCTCGATTTGAGGAACGCCACGAGGAGCAGGTGGAATGCCGGTAAGCTCGAACTTGCCGAGAATGTTGTTGTCCTTGGTACGGGCACGCTCACCTTCAAACACCTGGATCAACACTCCGGGCTGGTTGTCGGCGTAGGTGGAGAAGGTCTCGGACTTCTTGGTGGGGACAGTGGTGTTTCTCTTGATCAAGGGAGTCATCACTCCTCCGGCGGTCTCAATACCCAAGGAGAGAGGAGCAACATCGAGCAAGAGCAAGTCTTGAGTCTTCTCAGAGGTATCTCCAGACAAGATGGCAGCCTGGACAGCGGCTCCGTAGGCAACAGCCTCATCGGGGTTGATGGATTTGTTGGGCTCCTTGCCGTTGAAGTAGTCCGAGACGAGCTTCTGAATCTTGGGGATACGGGTGGATCCTCCAACAAGGACAATCTCGTGGACGTTCGATTTGTCGATCTTGGAGTCACGGAGAACCTTCTCAACAGGGTCCATGGTGGAGCGGAACAAGTCTTGGCACAGCTCCTCGAATCTGGCACGGGTCAGGGAGGTGTAGAAGTCGATACCCTCGAACAAGGAGTCGATCTCAATCGAGGTCTGAGCAGCAGAGGACAGAGTTCTCTTGGCACGCTCACAGGCGGTTCTGAGACGACGAAGGGCACGAGCGTTGCTCGACAAGTCCTTCTTGTTCTTGCGCTTGAACTCTTGGACAAAGTGGCTGACGAGGCGGTTGTCGAAATCTTCACCACCCAAGTGAGTATCACCAGCAGTGGCCTTGACTTCGAAGATGCCATCCTCAATGGTCAAGAGGGAGACATCGAAGGTACCTCCTCCGAGATCGAAAATGAGGACATTCTTCTCGCCACTGGTCTTTTGGTCAAGACCGTAGGCAATGGCGGCGGCAGTAGGCTCGTTGATGATACGAAGAACGTTCATACCAGCAATAGCTCCGGCATCCTTGGTAGCTTGACGCTGAGAGTCGTTGAAGTAGGCAGGAACGGTGACAACGGCGTTCTTGACCTCACCACCGAGGTAGGCCTCGGCGGTCTCTCTCATCTTCAACAAGATCATGGAGGAGATTTCCTCGGGAGTGAAGGTCTTGGTCTCACCCTTGTACTCGACTTGGATCAAGGGCTTGGAATCCTTCTCGACAATCTTGAAAGGCCAGTGCTTCATGTCGGACTGGACCTCGGAGTCGTTGAAACGACGGCCAATGAGACGCTTGGCATCGAACACACTGTTGGTGGGGTTCATGGCGACTTGGTTCTTGGCAGCATCACCAATGAGACGCTCAGAGTCGGTGAAGGCAACATAAGAGGGAGTGGTTCTGTTACCCTGGTCGTTGGCAATGATCTCGACACGATCGTTTTGCCAGACACCAACGCAGGAGTAGGTAGTTCCCAAATCGATACCAACAGCTTTAGACATTGTTTATGTGAATTAAAAACAGGGGATTGCAACAAAAACGATGAATGATTTTCAGTATAGAAGTATATTGGGCTTATATAGTGACTGATACAGTCTCGGCAAATTTCCTGGTTCTTCTCTCAGATTCCAGCAGATTCTATAAATCGGACGGATTTCTAGCCAATCATGTCTCACCTCGTAGATTGGCAATTCTACTACCCAATCAATCTATATCAACTCCAGGAAAATTTTATCTTGTCAACAATGATTCTTTATTATTCTTGGGGGCGACTTATTATTTGCCCATAGCACAGCGATGTACCTGATCTCGATGCGGACACCATCGTCACCCTTAGTTCATCGGAAATGCCATCTTGCACTTATCAGAACTTCTATATATGGAATAAATAGGCACTGACGAGCACAAGTAGGATCAAATAGCAAGAGGTTGGTATTTTCATGCTCGCATGAAGCCCAAGGTTGGAGTGGAAATTGACATAGGGGGATGCGCTTAGCAGTTGAGAATCATTTAGCTTGGTCACTTGCTTTATAAACATCATGTGATATGCTACATGAGTAAAATAACCAAGGGTATCATCGCCGCAACGAAACCCGGTTGCTGAAGTAAATGTTCCGAAGCTCGTTACTCCTAACAGCTTCATTGAAGATTCCCGCTCCTTTGTTAACAGTGGGCCTCCAGAATCCCCAGGACAAGTATCTTTCCCCGGTGTTCCGCCAGTACATATCTGTGGTCCATTATGGGATCGAAAACCTGGTCGGTCTCGACGACAGATTTGGTTTGGCGCAGTACGAAGAGTAACTTGTAGTAGTTGAGGTGACAAGTGTTTACTTTCTGTTTGACCCCATCCAGCGGCAATGACCAATTGGTTAGGGGTAATCCTGCTAGAGTCGATCGGAATTCTTGATAGGTTTTGACTAAATATCAGGTCTTCCGAAAGCTCAAGAAGGGCTATATCATTCTGAATGCAAGGATTAGGGATGGACAAGAGCTGCAGAACCAGAGAGATGGATTTGTACCTTGTATTTCTTGGGATCATACTTTGGGTGTGGATAGATCTGGCGAACGTTTGCCTGTATGTCACCTTTGATTCCCAAGGATCCTAAAGAGACTGCCATTTCATTGGGTGGAACCATTTCTAGTTTTCCGTAGCCCACCGTGTCTTTGTAGATGCAATGGGCAGCAGTGATGATCCATTTGGTAGCAATAACAACTCCACCGCAGCTAGTTTGCCTTTCCATAACCAAATGGGCCAGAAATGTAAATTCTCTGCTAGCAAGACTTCCACCAATTATTTTGTATTCTCCTTGACGCTTACTAGTGACCTGTGAAATGTGGTATCCAAGAAATAGCCATAGTGAGAATGCTAAACAGGTCCAAACAGTAAGGATTGTCATTCATTCAAGGGGCCTTGATTGTGATACGCATGTTAAATATACTCAGAAATCTCGAAACATTAGATGAAACATTGTACCTGATCACTTTTCACCGATACATCCGGCTACGGATCGGCTATCTCTGTTGATATCTTTGCCATATAATGTGATACAGATAAGACTGCTTGTTCTGACAACACATTTGCCGTTTTATTTGTGGGATAGTTGCAGCAAACTAGAAGATGTTGATGGTCCTTCAACGGTCACTCCATTATCCTGCTCCTCATACTGCTTACTTGAATTTCTAACAAGCAGTCCAGATACAAACACCGTATTTTACTCTCGGGCTATCCCCGTACCGTTTAGCAATAGTGAATACTGTCAAAATTTTTTTGATGACACCCAAATATTTACTTGACTTAGTCATTTGGATCATAGTCTCCG